>VOMN01020396.1:0-11071 GCA_014899125.1 Orchestia grillus
AATTTCATCATATTGCGACTTATTCAGAGATTCAATAATTGGGTTGATCTTATTATAGAACACAGTTGAATTGTGAAAGGGAGGTCGGTAGATTGTTCCTATAACTGGACGTTTTTTACTCCTCTTTATTTCAATAAACTGGGTTTCAATATCATTTAAATTTACTGTTGCTACCTGAATATTTTCTAACTTTAAATTTATCCGGAATAAAAACAATCACCCCACCACCCCGTTTCCCATTAGTTCGTAGAGAATGGCACGAATATAAATAAAAATGAAAGTATTCGTTTGTTCAAAGTTTTAAATTTTCCCGAAAATTCTTTACCGACATGCATTCAAATCATAGCATCTTTTCAAAGACGTATATACACAAGAGTTTTTGAAAAACTACCTATTTATGAAAAACACCCAAGCCACAGCAGCACGTGACCAGGTACAGCAAGTTACAAGTATAAGAAAGAAAGGCCTCCGCTTACTTTTCTTGCACGAGTTCAAACTTGGGCACAGGGCCTCTCAAACTACTTCCAATGTAAGCTGAGCATGAAGTGAGGAGTTAGCAAGTAATCGCTCAGTACGAAGATGATTTCACAAATTCCGAATTGATGAGAGCAATGAAGATGTAGAGGGTAGACTGTCATGAGGTCTGGACCAAGAACAACTGGAAGCAATTGTCCAATGAAATACACGTCGAAGTGTTAGAGAACTATCTCTACTCTCTGTGTCAGTACTGCGAGGCTCACTCCGTTTGCAGACGCCGTCATTGGTGAATTGACGCAGCTCAACTTTGCCCCACGCTAATAGGCGGCCAAATAATGCAAGGAAAGCATTGCAAAAACTTAGAAACTTGGGGTACGAGACTACCACAAACTCCATATTTTCCCGATATTTCACCCGCTGAATACCAATTTTTTAATCAATCAGGTACATATTTGACCTGTAAAACTACCAGTTACATTCCTGATGTGGAATCAACTTATGAAGACTTTGTTGCTCAAATCAAATAACAGCATTCACTTCGCTATTCTGTTTGAAACCTGTTTCCACCTTCGTAAATTTGTCAACGATATTCACTACTAGATTTTCTTAGGACTATACGGCAATAAAATTGTGTGACTACACTGGAAATTATACTCCAGTATAGTCCCAACAGAATTGACTCGTGAATATTTTTAACATTTAGGATAGCAGAAAAAATTCTCAAATAGATTTTGCAGTATTAAGGTCAATAATTTTTCATCAACGATTAATAATTAACCTCGTTGATCGTTGGCAGAGATATACAGATGCTCAAAGCTCCTATTTTGACTAATTGAAATATTTGTATTGCTCGTTTCCCCTTTAAATAAACTATGTTCTTCAAATCTGCCATTATTTTATCACAGCATAACGAAATGGAACACTTGAGGCAGTCACCTACGATCTTGACTAGGTAGGAAACTACGAGCAAAATTCAATATTACACCTGCTTGTGCGACACTTAGCTGTTATACTCGCCTTGTGTACCTCGACCAAATAAATACAATTCGATGATATCACTTTGTTCGATTTCTCAAAAGAAAGTGAGATTTTCAAAGATATTGTCATGTTTTACGATTTTTCAATCCGTTAATACCTCAAATTTTTCAATAAAACAATGAGGTAAATTATATTAGATGCATTTCAACACAAATGAGATAAGATTTTGTGAAAAACAAAGAAAAAACGTTGACAATGTTTTTTTTATTTCCAGAGATTATTTCCGTACTATTATCATTTATTCTTGCATACGTTTTCCATGATTACAAACATCTCAAATTGACACAATAGAATTCCGTGTCGAATGACATAAGTTTCATTACTGTTGGTCAAAAACTGCAGGCAGAGTAGACAATGTAGTTCGGAGCACCATCACTTTTCTGCAGAGTTAAGGCGGCTGATCCATTAATTACGAGGATCCATTAATGACGAGGATAAATTAAGTATCAAGGTTCTAGGATTCTGAGACGGAGAAAAAATACCGAAATCCACCCTTCTCGACATTATTTGAAGCACTGGGTGTTTAGTGTCTACTCTGCAACTCGAGCAAGGTCGGAACACTATGAGAAGACAAACGAAAACGCTAACTCAAAATTTCGTAGTGCGCGAATGAAAAATTGACACTTCTTTTTTCGTACTTCATAGCTCGTAGCGCATTCGCTCATGCATGTACGTTAGCTAAATTTGGATATGACAAAGTAGATATAGTGGAGCGTTTTTGTGCTTAAAAAATCGCTTCCGCAATCATGGATGTCTCTTTCACCGGACGTTCTTTTTCTGCTCCATCCTAAGCCTCACTTCCAGCTTCCACTCCCTCGTCCTACGACTTTCGAAAAAATCTCGTAATCCAACACTTATATAAATTGTGCTTCATTTACCTGCGGTTTCACCTCAATTCAAAATTAAAGACAGTTTATTGACGAATGGCATTTATCAGCCAGTGAAATAAACGTATATACATTTCAGAACAAAATTGCTCTTACATAAAATTCGTGAAGAAACCAGCGAATGTTTAGCGCGACATTTTCTTTGGAAACAACACACGCTTATCTTCGATTTCTAAGTAGCCCTGCTCTGATCGGCTGGCTCCGATATTTGCCTAAACACGACTCGACAAAACGCAAAATGCAAGTCGAAACCGTAATCAAACAAAGATCTATTGCGGTTTCAACTACGGATATTGTTGCCCTAGGAAAGAAGCTAATACCTATATGAAAATCGAAAAATATTTGTAATGAATATTTTCGTCTGATTGTGAGACTTGTTAGTGGCCAACACCTACTGTAACTAGATTATTGAAACTAAAAAACAATACATTAAAAATTACTGAACAAAGGAATACGTGTTTTAACTGAGAATCGTGATCACGTTTCAAGCCTTACCTAGAATACCACATCATAAAGTACATACCTCTTCACAGCGAACTCGCTTTATATGAATTATACAGGGTGTTAGGGGAAAAGAGATACAAAATTTTACACCCACTAGAAAATGGCAAGATAAACACTTTCGCCTTTATAAAACTCTAAGAAATTTTGGGGGGCTTTTGAGATGTTAGCTGTTTATTGTTTTGAAGGAGGAAATTTGAAAATCAAACTACCCGCAAATAATTTATTTATTCATTTGCTTTACAGGAATTGTTTAAAGTTCCCACTACCCGTATCGATGCACTAGTGATATATTGTGATATCGTACGTGCTAGCTCTTGGATTACTATAATATGGTCTAGCACTCACCCTCAACATCTACACAGCTCTGACGACCAGCATCTCTTCGGTTTATTTAAAAACTCCCGTTTTAGTGGTGGTGGTGGTAGTAAGGATTGCAGCCCTTCTATATCTCGCACCGAAAGAGTAGGGACCATTAAGTATGGACTCAGTAGAACAGGGAATCTACGTACAAGATGTGTTCCCATACAAGATCCCCTGCGCATAGAAACAGCAGGTTAAGAAGGAAAATGAAGAAAAGATACAGAATCACCAATAAAAAAATAATAAAATTTTAAAGAAGCAAAGTGGGCACGAAAAATAGAAGTCCCGATAGGCTAGCTAATTCTGAGGTAATCCAGCAATGTCCCCCTGTGGATGTTCGTCCTAATAACATAAGATAGACTAACCTAAACCTATTGTACATGAGCTATCAAATACCCTCCTGAGGAGGAACTCCCGTCATCACGCAGCCTTCGTTGTATATTAGAAGATATTCTATGAATACTTGAACAGGTACGTACTAGATCGGGAAACGCTCCTGGCTGCCTGTCTGGCCTCCATTAGCAGCACCGTAAGTAAGTTGCATGTCTCGTTTTTCTTCGTTTTTTAGGCAGTTCATGTTGCCAGCGCGATGTTACAATAGCGAATGAACAGCAACCAATATGTAAGCAAGTAGTTACCTCGTTGCTTGACCAGGAACGATCTAGAACTTACCGGTCTGAACGTTCTCATCAAATATCTCAAAAACAATAATTTCTTAGCAAAGCTTCACAAGGGCAAATGTGTTTAGTTGGCCACTTAGTGGTAGGCGTGAAATTTTGTACCCTCAACACCCGGTATAAGAAAATTTTCTAACGGGATGAGCAACGCGAGATAAAAACCAGTCATATTGAATTCCAAACTGAAAATGATATTATGTAAGACTATTTATTAGTTTACAGGGGAATTTTTTCTATTTTATAAAACAATATATGTGCTACAAATGAAGAGGCCATATTCATCAGATGGAAGCATTGTAAACCGCTAAACTTTTTCATTGCATTACGTATTTCATGCACATCCCAAAATTACCTATTCAACTATAGCTGTAAAGAAAATTAGGTAAATCTCCTTCGTGTACGCTAAGTACTGAATGAAAACAGTGGGGAACTTTCAGCATTAGCAATTCTGACTGAAATAAGTGCATGCTAGATTATTTTGCATACAACTTAGGAATTTTTGATCGCAGTAACACTGACCTTGACATATTAGAGCATCTCGTGAAAGTTTACAACTCATTAATAAAATACGCTTTTCAGTAATTTTAATTAAGCAAGAGTAATGGAAATTTATCTACTTTCAGATCATTTACCGAGACATTCATGATAAAAACGGAGATTAAAATATGAGGAAAAATCAATATTTCGAAACACACAGTTTTAAAACTGATTTCACGTATAATTTTTTCAACAAAATTCTATAATTTTCCTATTTAGATTTCAGTAGGATGTTCTAGAATAACTCCAAGTTCGAAAAACCATAGGTTAAAAATGTCTTGCTATGAAATCTTTGTTTTATCTGTAGTTAAATTTTCATTATCTAACTTCAATAAAAATATATGTATGCAAATTTTTTCTAATGTGTTGTGACCGTTTGCAGGTCTTGGTAATTCAGCAAAGCAGTTCAAATAGCTACCTCCTGTAGAAACTGTCGTATTAATACCCACGTCTAAGTTATAGTCTCTACCGTTTTCACAAACCAAAATTCCAGATCGTGACTGAATTGCATAGCTTTGAGCGAAACAGGACCATAGATCGATGTCTCATGGCATTTCGTTACTGAGACACGTTTAGTCTCAAATACGTCCGTGTTCAGCCGGCTTAACATACTCATACAGTCACCGGTTTACCATCCGTAATATTTATTAGACTAGAAATCCTGTCCATGGCATTTGAGTACCCCACCATGGTTCAACGCCTGTTCTAGATTACACCTGATCAAATTACTCAATTATACGTACATTTTGAAGTGTGTACTTTATTCCTGCCATGTATTCGAGCATTGTAGCTACGAACGCAGACTGGAATTTCCGTCTATTCCAAATGTTCAATCAGTACTCTGTGTGTAGAATAAAATATTATACACCCTCTAATAAACAAAGTTCAGAAAGTGGCTGTTTTTTTCTGAGCTTTGATTTCAATTCTGAATAACATAAGGTCTACACCAACATATTTATGTACTATCGAGATCGTCCACATATGCTGTCGCGTGAACGCAACGATAACACGTTCCTGGATCTATTACATGCCAGCAACTGATAGCGACGTTCATAAACAGCGTAAGAAAGACTCAACCCTGCATTGATCTAAAATTGCTAATAAATATCGTACCTGTTTGCCTCTTGTTTTCTGAACTGAAAGATGCATGCTTATTTGAATACGCACACAGAATTATTAAAAACTGTACATTATTTATACAAATGCACAAAAACAACTAGTTTCAGTATTCCATTGGTTATCATGCTGAACAAAAACTCTCATTTTGTTCTCACGCAAGGAATTATTTTGTATAAGCTGCCAGACTAAGCTTGAAGAAACAATTAAACAACTTAGCTGAAAAATATCAAAAGAAAATAATTCGAATACGAACAACTGCGACGCCTATTCACTAGACACAGATTAAGTGATTCTGAAAATGGCAGAAGCGAGTCACTTGTGAAACAACTTTAAGCGGAGGCACAGTGGCTATGGAATCGATCTATTACATAAACAATGTCTCGCCAGAGCATCAGAATCGAAGGGAAGAATAACGAGTTCCAATGATCATAGAAGACTTGTCGTTCTTAGAGAGCAGATGAAATAGATAATGAAACGATTATAAATTTAGTTTTCGAGTCATTCCCCAAATCTGTCACTTTGCCATTTATGATTTACCAAAATTTTACTCAGATTCCTCCAGTCTTATGGAAATGCCAAAAAATGTTTCTCTACTATACAAACCTTCGCTCTGAATTCACATAATTTAAAATTAAAACATTTACCTAAAATTAGGAGATAATTTTCATACCCAAATGATCAGGTTTTTTATGCCCAACTTATGTAAATGCTATCTTCTAAAACATTTACCATACGAGTCATCATGAGCTACACAGCGTGAAATTTTGTTCAGCCCACATAAAACGCATTGAACTTAGTTGAAATATTCTTTTATCGCGTACAGACTGGATCCATGTACCTCGAACCTCTTTGATAAGCTAGTTCAACAGAAAGAAAATATTTTCAACAGTCAAGTCTGAGTTTTTTTTTCAAGAAACTTTGTGGAACATTGAACTGACACTTGAGGAGGCTGCCTTTAGACGCCAGCGAACCGAATGGTAAGGGATTTTAAAGTTTACCTGAGGGGGCAAAAGCCTTCAAATTGAGAGACTAAGATAGAGAACATGAAAGCTGTTCAACTGAATAAAAATGTAATAGCAAAATATTGAAAAAATTGTAATAATTTCTGAAGGTCTAGAAGCGAGTATACTAAAAATAACTCACGCTCTTTTTCCGGTGGCTCAAATTCAAGTTTACCTTTACACAAATCATGACATAAAGATATAATAATTATGAGTTGGTCATCTTGCTTGTTATGATAGACATTCTATAAAAGACTGCCTTAAGAGAAATTGTTCCAATGCTCTGAAAAAGCAATGTGTAGAAATTCTAGCGAGGTGTATCACGAGAACATTCCAAAGGAATTGTTTTTTTAAATGTAACCCAGTTATCAGCTTACATTTTGTAATATTATAGATGAGGAGCGCTGTAGAAATTTGTGTCCATATTGATGGTGATGTAGAACAGGACGAAAGAAATAGAAGTACTGCATGCGTGCAATTAACATTGTATGCCTTACACTGACTTCAATTTCCGCAATATCAAAATATGGATAATCTGTTCAGTACTAGTTCAGTACCACAACTCTACTGACGACTAGCACAGTTTCTCGGAAGACTTCCGGCAGTTTTTCCCAGCGATGGCAGTTTTCTGACGTTTTCGGGCAGTTTTGCACAGATTAGATGGGCGACAATTTCGGTAGTGCCACTTTGAGATCACGGTATTAATTGTCTACAATGGACTTCAGGAAGAAAACTCTTTAGTGCACACGGTCGTTCACCTCAGTGAATTGCTCGGTCGCAGGCGAGTTAGCGGCCGCTCGCAGTTCTCGGCAGTAATTACATTCAGTCCAACGGTCGTTCTCCGCAGTGAATTACTAGTGCATACACTCTTAAACGTCATCCGAGTGTTAAGCTGTGTCTAGACGTATGAGGTGGTAACGTGTCAGTCAGTACGAGGAGACAGTGTGATACCATAACTCAATGTATTCAATTGTATCTAATATTATCGAATGTTAAAGTCTAGTTTCTTAATGTGTGTAGCTCTAGTTGTTGACTATTATGTGTTTTCCTTTTATCCACGGAACTGTGGCCCGCAACCGACCAAGTTACTTTCCTGCTCTACTGCTTTGAACCTTGATGCTAATTTCAACATTTATGCGCAGTTCAAGATTGAACTTTTTAATTATAATTATAACAATTACGGTTACTAACTTCATTTTTGACGTACGTGTACAGTGCATGGCAAAAGTTTACTCTGTTTGAATGTCAGGCAGATTACAGCATGACGAAAGTCTCAGAAAAACATGAGTTTTTACAAAGAGCGATACAAGGCCTCCCCTCAAAACAGCTAAAATAACTTTGAATTGATGCCCTCGAAAACTCTAAGATAACTCAGTTCTGTAAAAACATGTTGTTAAACAACTCTTTGACTTCATCTCTTAATGGTCTCGGTTTGTTCCTTGGGCGGTATTCATATAATAATGTTAATAATGAAGGCTACTATAAACATATTTTCGGAAGTGTTATAAAATCTTTTACAATACACGTTTCAAAAAGGCATGATTAAACTTATGGTGAAGAAATTGTATCATAATTTATTATATTGTACCCGGAGAGACAAACAAGTTGAGAGAAAAGATACATGAAGTCAAGTTACTCAAGGGTAACCAAGAGATGGTCAACGCGTCATAAGAACAATGAGATCGAATGCTCAACTATGCTGCGACGGAAATGACATGTAGAAGGTCGTGGTGAATAAGGTAACACTTGCAAACATTTTTACTTGACACTCTGTGACAGTTTTCGAGCAACTGTTGTGTTCAGTTCAAGGTTCGGTTAACTTTTTAGTGGGACACCCTGTATAAGGACACTTCTCTACTTCTCCATTGACCGGATGCGCGTTGATTCACTTAAATACTTCAATGAAATCGAACGATGAGAAACGAACGAGTTTTAATAGTTTTTCACTTCTTTGCTTAATTACACTGCAATGCCTCTAATTTGACAAAATTGAAGGTAATTTAGAGATCAATATGTACGTAATTTGAAAATGCACCATGTTTCGAGCGTGCTTTTGCAAACGAAAGTCGCACGTACACAACTGTGTGAAAACCACACAAACTAAACTTGATGTTATTTTAAATTCAAAATTGTATCATCTGGCTGAAACTATAATATGAGAATCAAACAAATACAAGCCAGTAATAATTAATATTTTTGTTATATTTTTGTAAAGCTGCAACTTGTCTGGCACGCATCCGGAGTAAACTTTTGATGAGTAATGTACATGTTTATAGGAATAATTCATAGTTGTGCATTGTTTATGCAACCAGGTAAACTAAAAATTTATTTTAAATGGTCTATAGTTTGTGTAGCAACTGCATTCACAAATGGAGCAGAGCTGATGCCAGGTATCGCAATATAACGTAGAGGTTGGCCATCAACTTATAGCATCTTTCTTGTGAGTTATGATAACATAAGATGTCATTCAATATTGTCGATAATTTATTTATCAGGAAGCGTATTATGAGCGATCCTGTTTACATATTTACCTTCGTCAAATATCTCCGTATTGATAGCATCTAAATCTGATTACCTTTTCTTGATGCCAATTGACATTTTTCTTGTTTCGAGAATACAAGTGCAAGGTAGAAGGTGCAGCTGAAAATTTTTAGATCAGTGTTGGTGTTCAAATTATTTGAACTGTAAGTCTATTTCAGCATCGATAAATGAAGTTATGTTCGCTTTGAATTGAATTTCTTAAAATAGCAGGCTTTAATATGTTACTTTGCACAATATTCTGCCTGAAATAACATGAATAATAGTGGAATGAGAAACAAGTTTTCCTTGCCTTATTCACAAAAGTTCGGCTAAATGGGGAGAAAATCGAAAGCACGAGGTTTATAACTTGCAATCAGTTTCCAAGTCGAGGAATTTATTAGTTGTAACTTTTGTAACTTTCCGTAACACAACGCTCAGCAGCACGACGTATGAAGGAAATTATACTCCAGGCGGTCGTTTTCATCTGCGTAAGAACAAGGAACTGCACCGGTGCTCCTCGAGTTGCGAAGTACTTGTTTAATGAATGACTTGAGTTGTGTATAAATAGTGATGGATTGAATAAAAAACTTGATTGTAATTCTTAGCAGATAAATGCGGAAATGTGGAACATTTTTTAATGCTCTATTTATACGTGGCCACTCGAGAGTCCTAGCAGTTTGGCACAGAATTTTTCTTGAGCTGTGCCAGTGGCATCGGTAGTGAAGTGCGGTCCTTACAGCGGTCTTAGGGGCAGCGCCACTACGCCACTGCGGCTCCAGTGAACTCTGCCAAAAACGTCAAGAAACTGCGAAAAAAGTTGCGCTGATTTTCAACTGGGAACAGCTTCCAAACCGAAATGCAGGTGACAAGTAGCTTGGACATACACAAGGTGAAAAGTTTGAATCTTACTACGGATGGGCATTTTACGTCGAAAGTTTCCTACACTACTATATATCGTTAGCATTTACTTTCTGTGTAAATACCCCCTTATGAATGCATGACGATCAAAAGTGCAATTTAATATACGTTACAGAAATGATTTCTTATTCCTTTTACAATCGAATAATGATAGAATTTTTGCTATGAAACTTTCAGTGAAATGAAAAAGTAAATAATCCTGGAAGGTACTAATGACGACATATTTCTGACGGAGGGTGCAAATGGTACAATATTCATGTTTGAATTTTATAATAAAAAGGAGATAGTTTAAAAATAATGATAACAAATAATGATTACAAACTTAAATTAATGACTGGAACCAATACACCTTTTTTCGATATCACGCTTTCACAGTACCCGCAACACCCCAATTCAGGATACAAATATCGAGTCATTAGGTCTAACGCACTACAGCCGGACTCGTTTCCCTCAGGCTAAGATCGAAAGATGAGAAAATACTTTATATCTCCACAATTAAAAACCAGAGTAGGAAATACCATAATGTACAATGATTATGAAATAAATATTTGAGAAGCCTTTGTTCAAGCAGAATAATTCATGCATGTGTAACATAAATGCATGAAAACAGAAAACTATGGAAAGCTGATTTCAGTTGCCCAAAATATACGAGCCACGAAATTTTCCTTTAAACTTAAATCCGAATAAATAAATGACTGGTTGCATTAAAAGGCAGCTTTAAACTAAAAGTTACCATTTCGTGGCACTTGAGGGCTGGTAACGCAAAACTAAATCTCCATAAAATTCCAATTATCGAGGCCGTCGTCTAGAGGGTACACTGATGTACTTGTACTTAAATTGCGAATTTATCTCATGACTCATTCGTAGCGAATGGCGCTAGATTCCCATCCATCACTACGTAACCTAACTTATAATCTTACAGATTGTGATTCTTGCCAAGTATAAATATGAGGGACCATTTGTAACACGAGATATTTACTGAACCTTTTGATGTTCGATATTGGCCGTTGGCTACAGTATGACGGGGTAATGA
>VOMN01020403.1:0-34085 GCA_014899125.1 Orchestia grillus
CGCGTGCACATAGTCTGCGTACGGGTCTCGCGTGCACCCAGCCTTCGTACGGGTCTCGCAGTCGTTGAATATCAGTTTCATATGCCGAAATGAGTGCAGGTGGCGTTGAATTTGGCAAAGGATTAGAGTGAAATTATACTCCAATCCCATTGTGAAGCGCAGCCTTTCGAAAAAATGTGAAGGTGCGCCTCTCGTCTGCCAACACTGCATCTCAACGAATTTCGGTTGAACGGTCAAAAACTGTTGGTCTAAATACTTATTCTGCTCGCTTGAATGTCCGTAACGGA
The DNA here is from genome assembly GCA_014899125.1 of Orchestia grillus. Classification (NCBI taxonomy): domain Eukaryota; kingdom Metazoa; phylum Arthropoda; class Malacostraca; order Amphipoda; family Talitridae; genus Orchestia; species Orchestia grillus. The sequence continues at coordinate 288 of VOMN01020403.1, forward strand.
AGTGCAGAATATTTACGTCAGCAGTAAATTTCCCCGCCAATTTTTCGTTAATGAAAGCTTCAACTCAAACATGTATGAATAAACAGGTACTGTAAGCATTAATAACTAAAATGAAAGACAGAGGGGGTAGAGCATGCACACTAGAAAGTTTCCTTGTCATGCATGCACGGCGTTAATGTCTACCCCAAGCATCAGGAATGCTTGGGGTAGATTGCCAGCCAGAATGAAAATAAATTCTTAAGATAGTCGAAAAATGTCATTTTAATAAAATACCTCGCAATGCAGTAACAATCGGAAGCAAAACTGTTAATCAGAAATAATTTTGCCAATTCTGTAATAATCAGGTCACACTATTGATGCTGAATAAACTGATGAAACGCCTCCCGGATTTGTGAAGGTCGAGATTAGCTTTGCGCGTGGTATCGATACAGTAGCCTGAGACGACTGCGTTCTGACGTGTCAACGAGCACAGGGAGAAATATAGTCTTACCATAGTCAAAGCGTTATGCTTGCAGAGCTCAGTGGATTTATTGCGCTGAAATCTTTCACATCAAAGTACGCTTCTTAGCTTCTACAGGTCGGTTAAGATATCCCTTTCGAGAGGGGAGCAACGCATCAGCATTTTGATTTCCATTGTTCCCAAATGTTAATGATTTTCCCAGACTTGTAGGTTATTACTGTGAAATGTGTTCGAAATTCAAGGACGACGATTTGGCCAAATAGCTCAGAGGGAGCATGAGGGTTAGTGTTCAGCAACGCATAGCGAATTTAGAAAATATCATTAACGATTTTACAGCATTTGTATTTTCACTAACCAAATTTTAACGTTCAAAGTTTTTGAAACTGTTCATCAAAGTGAAATTCATAAATGTCGATCGACTGTTTACCTTACCTTAAGCGACGAATTCTAAAATTTCACCTGAAATTTGGGTCCCGAAACGACGGGTTTTCTACAAAATTGTTAATCAGTTAATAAAATCGTTACGGCTCCAATGGCAACTGGGACTTGCATAATAATTTACATTTTGCGGTGAACAAATTTACATTAACGCGACTTATTCTTGCCATAGATGGTGCAGCTGACAGCGTCATCCACTTCACACAAGATTGTATGAAGATTGCAATCACATTGCAACTTCATAGTTCATGCGAGGCATCATCTGTACGAGCTTGTTTATTTCTTTTAGATCCTGTTAAGAGTCTGAAATCAAACTTCAAAGTATTCTTATGTCGGATATCGGTGTAAATTTCTAACCCTCAGCTACGGACATCACTCGCTTGCGTTTTGGCCGTCTCATCACACTGTCCCTTTTATATACGTGCTTTGGCCGTAGTTTGGGCCCTCCTGCCCAGGCCGCACTGATGTGGCGCTTCTATTGTGTTGCCATGGTTACAGCGCATTAGCTCTCATGTCAGCGAGCTGCTGAAGTAATCCATTTCCCTCCATAGTTCGACGATAATGAGGGAGGAGGGCCTACCAGGTACAGTCTGCAGAAACTGATCCAATTTTTTTAATACTTTCAAAGGTCCCTCAAATGCTTTCAAATCTTTTGACAGACGATTGAAGAATCTGGGTTCAATTTGTAAGGACTACTCATGCCTCGCTCGGAGGCTGCTGGCTGCCCTAGTAATGAACGTAGGCCCAACACACCTTTCCGAACCGAGTGTGTTGCTTTGTGCGTAACGCCACATTTTCATTCTTTAAGTTCGGGACCAGTAAGAGAATCATTTTCCAAGGGTAGATTATTAGATATCTCCCTACTTTGCCGGAGAAAATACAGTTTAAGGAATTCCAGGCGTTCCCAGTAATCCAGATCTTGAACCTTGCAAAGCTTTGTAGTGAAATGTCGCTGTATACTTTCCAGCTTCACGATGTTTGTTTTGGTACCTGGATTCAGTTATTGGCAACAGCACTGGGCCAGAAGAGGTAGGATCAGCATCCTGAACTGCGCAAGCATCGGTTTCGATTCTTGTGTCCTGGAGAGTCTCTGAATTCGACCTGAGGAGCCGTTCTTTGACTGTCATGTCAATACGTTCGTAAAATCGCCCATTTTCTTCAACGGCAGCATCCAGATCTCTGAATGATTTTTTCTCTGTTGTCATGCCCCATCCGTTTTGCATGAGAATGCGTAATAATGTGGTAAATTTTGACACTTTTACGCATACCGTGGGCACACGAACGTGTATTAGCATTGTTGCGAATATATTATTTGAAATCTGACATGACCATTGTGGGATTACATTTTTATAGTAAACTTGAACGAAATTTTGACGTAATTTGCTGTTGATCTTGAAGGGCTGCCAAAATAACTTTCGTCCACTGTGTAAAAATTTTATTTTTATTTTTGTCTTTTTCGTGGTCTGTTACGAGCGTGTGACGGATGCATAGAAGTCAGAAGATGTGGGTGGACTGTGCAGTGGAATTTCATCGAAAAAATTTTGTGTTGTTGGAACTTTAGGATCATTGATGATTTCGGAGGCCCACGGTTCTAAATGTCGTAAAGACTAAATTTATTGAAAACTAAGTACATAAACTGATTAGTACTTTATTTTTTCAGGTATGATTGCATTCAACTCTAAAATTTGGCGAAGGTTGGAAGTTATCAGCATAGTTTTATTCCCGGAACTTGGTTACCCATTGAAAGTCTTGCATTGTACACTGATGTGTCTTTATGCTAATTAATAATAATTAGCATATCAGCTCAATGGGAATGAATAATATAGCCAGTATGGTCTCTCAATCAGTTTCTCGTAGAGGGATGTTTCCGCAGTTCATAAAGTGTGGGGATGAAAATTTGATCACAAAATAAAACTGCAAGCCAAACACTGCTTAGATATTTATCACATTTTCAATTTTAGCTGTCACAAGAGTCCTCATAACAAGCGGAGAGGTTGGTAACATCAAGAAGTACGTCATCAAATACTTCTGCGCGCGGAGGTCGACAGCTGCAAAGGAACCAAACTCACGACTTGAGAGCAAGCCGGGATGTCTTCATCTTGGTCAGTCAAAGAAAAACCAAACGAAAGGGAAAGGTACTGGGCAGTTTTTGCCCTAGCTCTCACATAAGAAGTTAAGGTAAATTTTTTTTCTAAATTTTGCCTGCCAGGGCCCCGTGCTCAGTTCACTTGCGCAACGGAACAAAAACAGCGGCAGCCCTAGTATACGTGCGGCGCTCGTCTCCTCGGGCACTCTTGAAAGTGAGCACAAGGCTTGGTGTTGACCGTCGCTTTTTATTCTATCACGATTCCATGAGCGTCATGAAGCGCAGCCCATAAAAAGTTGTATTAGCTACAATTGTACAATTTTTTATGATATGAAATGTTAAAGCATGACACAAATTTTTGAGTGGACATGTGGGAAAAACTAACGGGAGCCTTCCTCAGACTGTATGAAGATTGAAAAACTGGAGATCTATGTTGATGCATGTTCTTAGTGTAGAAAATTTCACTGCAATATTAACCTTATGTACATGAATCGGAACTGAAAATCAGTCTTACAACACTTGAAATGTCGATGAAAGGACGTTGTGATGCATGTACAAAATTCATTTAACTGCACCTTCTCAGTCTATACTTATTCCATTGAATTAGAGTTCCATCGTAATACTTCGGGTTCAGGAAATCAGGACTTATTTAATATCATAATTCATCTATGTAAAAGAATTTCTCGCATAGATAATATAAATTAGAAATCCCTAGGAGTTTTACTTGCACCGAAACTTGAATACTTTTCAGTTGACACGAAAATTGTAGGTTTTACGAAATTAAATATACTTCTTTTTCCTTCTGCAAATACAAATTTATTCTATGTGAGTTAACGCGTATGTGTGCACGTGCGTACGTCCTCACTGTTTCGTTGCAGGATTTATTTGAAGCCTCGCGCGTCTAAGCCTTCGCGTGGTTCCATTCTGGCAGTTTAATAAGAATTTGTTGTCCGGCACGTGTGAGATGCAGAAGAAGAAATAGGTCCTGTATTAAGACAGCTTATTCTAACGTTAAAAACAAACAAAAGGACAGTGTGCATTGAAACGCAGTAGATCGAAAAATATTCTCCTTATTTCCATTCGGTTTTAAATTAATTTCCAGCATACATTAGGAACTTTATCGTCTGTTCGAGCAGATCGGTTTCGTGCAGTCCGTATGAGGAGCATGTTTTGTTCAGTGTAGCGGTTATTTCGTGCAGTCCGTATGAGGAACATGTTGTGTTCTGTGTTGCGATTATTTCCATCAGGGCAGCTTGGGAAATTGATGTACCTTAGTCACTCGTAGCTACCGACAACAGAATCGACAGCGCTGACTTGTGGAAGCAAATATGAATTAATATTGTTTGGTTAGCTACAGCTTCCTTTTTTTCACCTGTGCTGTTATGAGAGAGGCCGACAAACTGTGCGACTAATCTCCGGTTCGGTTAGTTCAATAATAGATGTCACATTACTCACTACATTTTCAGTTCTTTCAGATGATCACTACTCAATCTTTTTTTACAGTTATGGTGTTAATGAGATTTTTTCAATGTATTATTTTGCATTAATCTTTTGTTTTTGCGTGCTTTCATGGCACAATTTATGAACTATCAAGAAAATGAGCCCCTTACTCTTCATGGGAAATCATAAGGATGAAGCGCGATACCGCAGCTGGTGTATTAATTACTATCTTCACGAACATTGATTTCTAGAATTTCTTTAATTCAAGTCCAAATCAGTGAATAATGCGAAACTGACGCTTTTTGGGAGATACATTCGCCAAGGGAAACATTCATTCTGATGGTTCGATGTAAAAATGTTTAGAGAGTACTGTTGTTCCTGCGTCTTCGCTCGAAGACCGAGAAGGACTGTCCTTAACAATGGAGGGAAACGCGGGGCTTGAAGGCCACAGGTCTTTGTGCGAAGGAAACGTCGTGTTGCAGGTCGTCCGAGGGGGAAACGCTTGCCTCTTGGTTCTTATTAATTTCGAGCTACATATCTGAATAGTATCCGTTTTGAAAGCAGCGCAAACAGAGGAAATACTTCACGTGAACGACAAGTCTTATCGGGGCTAACATTTGCAGTCAAGGAATAGCTTTGAATCCAGAGTGGTTCTGCTGTAAATATTTATCTATTTGCTGCGTCTATTTCATTAAGAGCTTCCTAAGGACAGGGCCCAAATTTTCAGTAATTACATAACCTTGGCTACACCTTTTTGGATGATGTTCTTTTTCCTGCGTTTATTTTCGACTATTTGGTCTCGTGTAAAAATAATTTATTTCACTGGCTACTTCCTTGAAATCAGAGAATGACCTCGTGCCTATAAATGCACACAAAATGGAGCGGCAAACTAAGGTAACGGAAAACTGTTGCATTGCTAAAGGTACGATATCTGTGCGAAGAGAAACTCGCTAGCTGTCTATTTATTAATGTTTCACCCCAAAACAGCTGTGAAACAATCTAAACCGTTTGCTTGAATTCCAGTTTGCGAGTGAGTATAAGGACCTATTGGTTGCGTAGCAGTTCAGTAGGAGATTCGGAATTGTTCTGTTGCTTCATGGGTTGTTGCTTCATGCGACCCTCTTATGTGGGATGCTGCCGTGGTCCTTCAGCTCTCAATCGTACTATGTCCTTACTTGTGCCTGTAATTAGCATCTTCAGCACCTATATTTCAATAAAGCCTTGGGATTTGCACTCATGTCTTTACTTTCTTAACAGAAGGGGTCGAAAATAGGGGTCGAAGCCAGTTTCTGCTCTCTAGCTGTCCATTGGAAATATTTTAAACTTTCACGCTAGACATACACTTTTTAAGATTTACAGCAAATAGCTATTCAATAATACTATACAGACGTTACAAAAATGTCTGGATAGAGAGAAAAAATCATTCTTACCATTCAGTGTACGAAATGCGTTTGACGCATTTGGTTTTCTAGAATGTGTGGTGACTTCAGGTGACTTCAATGCTGCACAAGTAGTAATCTTTCTTGGTGACTTCAATGTAGCGCAAGTAGCAATTCTTTTTGGTGACTTCAATGTTATACAAGTAGAGATCTTTTTTTGGAAAATTACAATAAAAAAGAGCCTTTATTAATTCTAACACGTTTTACCGTTGGGTTTTAAATGCTTTACAACTACTGGTGTGGTGGGGGATGTGAGGAATGTTTAGTTTAAACTTCCTTTTCCAAGGGAAATATTCCACAGTCACGTAAATGCTCTTTTCATACGATCACCGGAATGGAATATTATGAATTATTTGCTGCTATTTGAGATAAAATTTATTTATACATTTATTCATAAACTCTAAAAATTTGTATGAAACGTTAGACCTCGCAGGACGCTACAGCTCCATCACTCAGGCAGCAGTACTTCGAGGAAGACTGGCTGGAACACTTTCGATTACAATATATCACGTTGTGGTATCTTTTGTTTAACTTAATGCTATGGATTGCGAATATATATAATACATGTGCGACTGTTTTACAGTTTAGCCCTCGAAGGATAAGAGCAGAAGATAATACATAATGATGAAAAAAAAGTTATTAAGCAACACGCACTGGTTATTTTGCACCAGTTTCAGCCGACGTACAACCATCACTTACTCGAACTCTTCATGTTTGTATCACGTGAGCCATAACCGAATGACTTGAGTTTTTCTTTTATTGTGTATTAGTTCAATGCACCTAAACAAATTTTGGTTTTCCAATTGTGTTCTAGTCTCACTGCACATTTCATACCTTTGTAGAGTGATTTCCATTGGTGGAGCTTAAGAAAACATTTTTCAGAACCTAAAGCATTCATGATCGTGTCTTGCATTCATTGAGACTTAAGACTTTCACAACTGCTGCTACTTGCAAGTTAGCTGACAAGCTGCCACCTAAAAACGTTGCTTTCCCAACTGCTGCTGCTTGCAAGTTAGCTGACAAGCTGCCACCCGAAAACCACAATCAAGTTTTTCTAATCAACGAGATTAATGAAGAGAATTTCTTGAAAAAAAATATTTTATAGAAATGTTTTTGAAAATTATGGGGACTCGAGCAATGAATTAAACTGCAATTTCTATGCAAGCAGAACTGTTTGAAGGTCTGCCTCGCACTTTTTACATAGTAAAGTTTTCCCAAATATTCCTGTTAATCTCCCCTCAGGGGGCATAGGATAGGCTATAGGCAATAGAGGTAGGTTAGTTAGGTTTGTCTATCCTATGCTATGGGGACTAGTGCCCCCAAGGGAGCACCGCTAGGCTACCTCAGCTTTAGATAGGCCTTCGGGACTTCTATCTTTCGTGCCCACTTTGCTTCTTTCCGTTTTCATTCCTTCTTCGCTATTTCTTATTTGTCTTTTCTTCCTCTTCCTTCTTAACTTGCTGTTTCTATGCGCAGGGGATCTTGTGTGGGAACACACTCTGTGCATAGATTCCCCGTTCTCCTAAGTTTATACTAATTGATCCCTACTCTTTCGGTGCGAAATAGTCTCGAGTTGCTGAAGCGCTGCTTCTACTACTACTACTCACTCACTCCTGTTAATCTGAAATGTGATATTCTTGCAGCGCTGAATTTGATGAGATAAACTGACTCATAAATGGACGGGCATAATTAGGGCCACAGGCAAACGCACGACTGCAATCAAAACGAACGGTTTTGAAGCTATGGACCTACTTTATTGACGCGAGATGCGTGCGAACTATGAAGGCTTGGACAGACCTGGCATTTGGGTGCAACCGGTATAAATATTAATTCAATCGAAAATCGGCCTCTTTATTTGAGCATTGTGCGAGAGAATGTACGATAATAAAGTGAACTTATATATAAATATATAGCAAATGATAAAAACGTAAATACAGAACGCCAATGTGAATTGAAGAATAGATTCAGAATTTCTTGATAGTATGCACCCAAAGGTATAGTTAATATAGAAACAGGGAGGTCTTTGAGTGGCGCAACAAGGAAATTAGAATGAAGAGTTGTGCAGTCGGGAACATCTGCAGCAAACTTAGCCAAGTTACACACAAGGAAGGGGGAGGGGGAAGGGGCAGCAGGCCCTTAGCCTGCGCAACCGCGCGGAGTTCGCAGTGAAAGTGCGGGCTGACACCGCAGCGACTGCCTGCCGTACAAACACTTGCAGTCTGTTCGCTCATCAATAAAATTGCTGCCCACTACCTCAGTAGAGTCACTTTTGGTCCCTTTCTTGCGCTACAACGACTTTTAGGCCTGGTTTTTAAGAAGTCAACTTTTGCGCAAAGGACGTTTGACTTTTTTCTGAGCAGTCGATCGCGACGAAATCGTTCCTGACAACTGTCAAATCAGGATAAGATCACTAGCTCATTTTAATCCATTGCCTCGTGACGGACACCTCAAGACCAAGCTGCTTAGTTCTTCCACTGTGAAGCAAAACCTAACAGTTTAGAGGGATTTAACTGCCAGGGCAAGAAGTTAGATTTAATAGATTATTCGCAAGTAATCTGTAGTATTTGCGAAACAGAAATCAATGATATGAAAGCTATTCAACCCCACTTCTTCGTTACTCTTATTCACTTTATACTTAGTGGTATTCATTCCGAATTTAATGAACCAACATAAATGCAATAAAGCCATGCCTTTTTTTATTATAACATTCATTGTCCAATTAATCAAGGTTAAAATTTTGTACATCAAATATCGGGTGAGAGCATTTCATTTTCGCGCTGTAATCATTTCCTTGTTCGCCACACCGGCCCACCGGCGTCAAATCTGGCGACCACCCAAAATATATGAGCATTTGCATCAGCAGCGAAGGACAAATGTGAGGGCAATCCCACTTATGTTTTAGAGTATTCATAATCTATTCTCAAGTACAAGCTCCTCCACACTTCTACTGTTCGCGCTATTAAGATAATCCATTCCTTTAAAATTCTACTCCCTGTAGCATTCAAGTTTGAGGAGGCAAAGGGTTAAAACTTTTTTATGCAAGTCAACGCACAATTGTTTAATATCGGTGAAATTAACAGCAATATGAAGTTTGGTTCACGAATTTTGATTTATTGCACTCTTATTACGATAAGTCACAAATTGCAGCATCACAAATATACAATTTTTTTTAGATTCACTTGATTCAGTTGAGAGATCACGCGTGCACTCCCGTTAGAGCACTATTCTGGAGTGTCAAAAGGATGCCGGACAGTAAATGAATACTTTTTTATGATCGTACAGTTCGTGTGCTTTTGACGCAGTGCATAGTAAGCAAATCAGTTCCACACGAGCTTCACCTTGCCTTTGATGGAAACTGACCTGAAGTGCTGGACGAGAAGTTGAAACTTGATGTGTTTATTCTGTGCAGCCATTGTAATGCGGCATTTCCTGGTCGGTAATAAGAAAAATTAAGAAAATATACGTAGATATATTTTGTTTTACAGCGTAAATATCAATACGGGACTACTAGCACGTTTTCTCTGTCGCCAGCAGTAACAGATTAATTGAAACACTGAGAGCTACCTCATTATGATTTACATTGTAACCGCTTTCACGTAATCTTGATTGAGAGGGAGGAAGTGAATACTGTCACATAAGTAGAGGAGTGTTATGCGTTATGAAGTTTTTTAGTTGTACTTTTTTTCACAGTATTAGTGCCCTCACAGTTACTTTCGCTCGAAAGCTTTCCTTTCCATAAATGCCAGTGAAGTAGAAGTATCTGAATTATAAGGACCTATTACTGTAAATCTGTCATACAGATACCAACCTGCAATTAGCTTGTAATGCGTCGAATTAAGGGGCTTAGAAATTTCTTGCTGTTTCCAGAGACACGTTAACGAGTCTCTTTGTCGCATATTTTTGGGTCGTGCGACAATCTGCGATTTTGGATCGTGATGTTGCATCCTAGTTCACAATCATTCTGATTGTGCCTCAAGTTTCTTCCTCTTCCTTATCGACTCGTAGCTCAACAGATACGCGTCGGACATTTCAATGAACCGAAGGTAAATCTGTACTAAAGAAGTCGCAAACAGTTGTTCGAAACAAGTAAGGCTTCTTGGAATTGTCAGTGGCAGAATTTGATCTCTGTGCTGGGAAGCAGCGTGGCTCGAATTCGGAACGAAGGCAAAGCGATGACTCAGCACGCGATCTGCCCATTCGTTCGAGTTATGGCAAACTATGGTGATGTTATAATTTTGTTGGGTAGAATTTATTATTTAATTTCTGGCATTATACTTGCTTGCAACGTTGTCGTTTTTGGTTAGCACGAACATACATCAGTTGATATTGTTAATTAGATTATTATTAAGAAATGTAATAGGTATGTAACTTTTAACAATAAAATGTTTCACTTTAGACGTTCAGAGTTTTCACCCCTGAACCAACTAACATACCATTTGTTGGCGAGTGTTCTCTTTTCTAAACGTATACATTAATTTAGATTAACTTTCTATTCATACCGGAATACAGCAGAACACATCTCGGACTCGGCGGGAGTCTGGGCGGCATGCCAGATGTGCGGCATGCCAGATATGAGGTATTCCGCACATGAGGAATTCAATTGTATTTAGGATTTCATAAATTAATTTAAATAGACCTGTACTAAGTGCATAAAATACTCCAGCTATTCTTAAGCATGAACATGTACATCGATCAGTAAAATAGCTTCTGTGGGTTGGAAAATTTGCAATTTTTATGAATGCTGCCAGTGTTTCTCTATAAATAGAATGTATTTGACTTGCAATACTTCACTTATCTAGAAAAGATTAACGACTACAGAAATATTTTTCCGTTTTAGCTCGGTCAAAATATTGTTCCTCAATGGTCAAAAGAAAATTGAGCGCACTCAGCATTTTCGAATAAGGAGAGGGGTGGTCATCCCTTCGTCTTACATGGACACCTCGGACTCGGTTGAAATTTGACTTGGTAAGTTAAGCCTAACAAATAATAAACCAATTCAAAAAAATATTTACACGCCCATGACTGACAGGGATAACCAGCAGATGTGGGGTATTGCACAACAGTCCCTGTGCTTAGGAGGTTCAATTTGAAAAAATTGAAGTCCGAAAAAAGTGCAGTTAATGGGAGAAATAAATGTGAAAAATTCCTTAATTAATGAGCTGGAATTAGGGAGTTACGGCAAAAAGCCTACCAGTTCTGTAAGCGGTTTTGCCTGCCTCGAGAACAGTCGTCACTAACTGGGTTAATCATTTACTCGTGGTCCGCGAAATCTTCGGAGCAGGGCAGGGACAGGAAGCATCGCTCACTAACCTTCTCACTAGAATACAACCTGATGATGCATCCACATTTTAGTTTATTCACCGAAGCAATCAGTTGACTGGTTTGTATGCTGCACACGAAGGCGTATGATCAGAATTTTGATGCCTGCTAGCCCTAGTACACGCATCGTCCCGGAATCAGGGAAGTGATTTTCTCAATAGAGGCAAACGTTCAGAGGATCAGGGGGCATCTCTTGGTTAGGACTACAGGCTATCCAACTACTGTAGACACCATTTGCCCATTCATGATGAGTAGGTCATCCTCGAGGTTAGGGTCGGCAACTCTTCTTGCGTTCAAATTCGATGTCTATCGGGTGAAATCTGCTACATCCACGTGAGTTTGGATGGGTGTTACAAAGATTGCCCTGTGGTTTGACCGGGCGAGTGGGTTTACAAAAAAGTGATGATACTTCTACATTTGTTTCTTGGTTTCAAAGGTTATGACAATCCCAGCGGGGATGCCGAGGCCCAAGAAAATAGGCCACATTCGTATCTCATAGAGAGGGTCTCACTCCAGCATCTTTTGCTAGCGCTCACCCAAAAAAAAACAGAACAAAAACATACTGATTTCTTGCGAGGTTGAGAAGGCATGACGAGCACGAATCTCGGCGAACTTTGATTATCACTCAAATCTCAGGCATATTATGTTTTTATTGCCCCCTTACGAGTAACGCTTTCTCTTCTGCCTCTGAGTTGCACTAGCCGTAGCATTCCATGAGTGGCTTGAGGCGAGTCTCAAACGTCCTTCAAACGTTATTAGTCTGGTAGTTCCTTAGTTTATTTCTTGCGTGCTATTTTGCTTTCATTCTGTTTGTACTTCATATTGCAAATTTCGGTCCTTACGTATTATCGGGAGGACTTTTGATTTTTACTTCTTCTTTTTTTTGCACAGGGTTTGTTGGTTAGTATGAAGATCTTTGATTTAATAAACGCGCACTGAGGAAGAGGCTGTTGTGTTCCTTCAGGAGAAAAGTATCTTGCCGGCTGAACGAATCTGTCCGAACAATCACAAAATGAAGCTCTACTCTGGCTCGCGCATTTTCTGGCAATGTTACGTCAAGTCATGCAAAAAGAAGGTGAATATGCGAGTGAACAATTGGTTTGCCGACAGTCGGAATTACAAATGTAATGGTTAGGCTAGGTTAGGTTAGGTTAGGTAATTCCGGTTTTTTTAAAGGTCCTCCCGATAATACGTAAGCACCCAAATTTCTTTATCGCGTGCAATTTACGCGCACACTGTGTGTACTTCATATTGGAAATGTCAGCTTAGCTATATACTTCTTTGCTTGGAATCGCTCTTCATCTTGCGCTTGATTTTCCTGTGGGCACAATTTAATACACTTGGCGGAGATACAATTTTTGTTGTCGTATGTTTCTCTTTTTGTTCTTTTGTACGTTTGAATGTAAGCTCTGTAGTCATCCAGTGATCGAACATGTTTGTGTACTGTAGGGTCGAATGCACGTTAGCTGAAATAGGCACTTTGGTCTGAAGAAAAACACGATTCCCTTGCATAACTGGCGGCCCAGAGCGCTCGTAACTAACGACCCTAAACTGTAGTGTAGCTCCCACAGATGTTCGCTTGAAAGAAGGACGTAGAACTCCCTTTGTTATGTGAACTTTTGACTCGCTCGAAGTGAAGTTCGGCTCGTGAGGTGCGAGTTCTGGAATTTCTGCTTGCAACAAATGCAATGATTTCCGAAGCTGGCGACCCACGTTAAAATTTACGCGAAATAATATCGTGTCAATATAATTCACTTTAAAAACTTTTACCTTTCTTCAGTAATAAGCTGGTAGATGTCGAAAAATATCTGCTAATTTTAATAAATGTATTGAATTTTGATCACCAGAATAAAAAAGGACGGATAAATAGTGGTTTAGTTTGTACAGGAAGGTAGTGTTTTGCTTCCCTTAAATTTAGCAAGGGGAATTTTGAGTTTACTAATGAAGATTTATTGAACTTAATAAAAGACTCATGTCAGCTGTGTCGTACTTCAATGATCTATTTTGTAAAGGGAGTGTAACTGCTCCGCAAGTGCACCTTCCTTAGCTCGTGATATTAAGTTACTTATTGTGGAAAAGAAATAAATGGCCATTCGTATTGTCCGAAGTTTGGTAGTAGTTTCATTCACTCGTAAAGTCAGCTTTGGTTTGCTAATTTTTCCCTAGGCCTTTACATCTTACTATGAAATCAACGCTTCATTGAAATATATAAAAATTGATTTCATTCTCCTAATAGGAGCTCGGTCAATTTTACGCATTCCCTTGAATGCTTTTAAAAGCGTATTTTAAAATGATTTTTCGGTTATATTGTCAGTCCAAGGTAACTCTTATGGGACAAAAAATTTGTTTTGTTCCTCTCTTAACTGGTTCAAAGACGCTTGCCAAGTAGGCCTAAGCCAACAGCAGGCGGAAAGGGACGATAGGCAGACCTATTCAGGTATGCTACGTCTTCACCCCGCACCATTCTGGCATGGTGCGAAGACGCCATCAATTTGTTGGTATGTTCCATCTTCAATGGGACTCAACTTGCCAATCATCTTAATGAGAGAAATAAAAGTTAATGGAAGTACATTTTTCCTGACGTTGTTCTCTTTTTTGAAGTTATCAATTCACCTTTCCTCTTGATGTATTCTACTCGAAGTAAGCTAACGTTTTTCATCGCTATGCGTGAGTCCAGTCACCAAAAAGTCATCGATCATCAAGTTTTAGAAAGAACTACAGTTACAAAGTAGGTTTGAGTACTAAGTCAATTCTCCGGTACTCATTCATCGAAAAACGGCTTGAAATTTATCCTATCACGAATGAAATTGATAAAAATAATCAGAAATAACTGATTGAAATGATCGAAACAAGGAAACTTTACATAAAACCTTGTGAAAACTTCATACTACATGGGAAAATTGTTGTGCATTTTCATTCTTCAGAGCGTTTTAATTTACGCAAAAATTCCTTGAATTCGAATGTTCTATTTAGTTACGACCAGAAAACAACGAGAGCTGTCTGAGCGATGGAGCGCACCTACGCAGGCGCGCTGTGGAACATTGCAGTCCTGGCGTTCAATCGTCATAACAGCTCACTAATTACATGGCTCGAGACCTTAACAGGTGCAAACCTGTGTTAAATTGACCGAGCAATGTTAACTTTCTAACATTGATCTAAAAACATACTGAATACGAATACTATCAACATGAGTTCCTTCCCAATTCAGTTGTAATCCATTGTTCCCGACTTGTTTACTTCATCATTCCTTTAGTTCATATTCTTCACGAGATGAATTTGAACCTATTGTGAGCAAAATAATATTGTTATTCTAATGTCCAATTCTGGGACAATTCAGTTCATTTCTAAAATGAAAAAAATTCACTAGCCCGGATTTCATAAAGTAGGACTCCTAACTTCACTTGCTATTCCCAGGTCTCATAACCTGTCCCTGCACGTCATTCCCCACCCGAGTATTGGTACCATGTTTTATTCACGTTAGGTCGAGTAGAGGTAGGTTCGAATGGTACCATCACTTGCGTACTCGGTCACGTTTGTTAGTCCCACTACGGTCTTCGAAATGCGGCTTGTAGCTCATCAGTGGTAGGATACGTGGCTAGTACATACATTTAATTACGTAGTAGCGTAAAGCCACCTACGAACATTGCAGGGTCCTCGGTAATTCACGGCTGGCTGATCGCCGTCATCCCGAAAAAAAACGTGGCCAAGACGTGAGATGATAGGAACACGCAGCATATATCAAACCTGCAGGCAATATTTTTAACACTTTGACGTCATCGTGCTCTATATTTGGTACACGCGATAATCTAATTTAACCTAACTTAGGCAAAGCAGTAACACATATTGATGCAAAATTTTAAGTTTTCGTGAAATTTGCATTCATTTCTCGTATACGCTAGTTTAGATTAGAAGGAAAATTGATAGGATAACCAAACTTTTTAAAATAAAATCCTTCATTTTTAAATTCACCATCGAGATATATTTGTCGACGCAAATTTTACCTCTGTCGAGAATTGCGGTCAGAGTGTAAAGACTGATCCTGAAAAATTGCTGTCCATTCCTTGTGGCGAACGCTGCGTTGAGGTGCATGGGCTGGAAGTAGTCACTCTTCACTGGAAGTGCGACTTAAGTTGAAATGAAAGGGTGGATGTTCCGTCCAAGTTTTAGAATAGTTTTGTTAGTTTGAATATTTGGCATTTTTTGAGAGTTAAGAGAAAGGAATGAAGTTATTGATAGCTATTACATTTTTTGCGATTTTGAATAACTCGTAGCATCGCCTCATGACGTGTTTACACTTCTTTGCTGCAGTACTCGGGTTGTGTGACAATCCAGGACATAATGTGTTTTTTTTGTGAGTAAAGAGTGCAGCACACTGAAACTGGAGTACAGATGACACAGTGCTGTAAAATTTGTCTCATGAGAACATGCTACATACGCTCATTATAACTTCTTGCTCTCGATTAGAGAGCGGAACTGCTGTAGCCGCACACGCCACGCTACCTCCAGCCTTGGTGCCTGTCATGACCTCTGTCCAGCTATTGGAACCAAGTACGGAGCGCAAGACGTGTCGAGCAATTAATTATTTAGCCAGAGGGGAGACATCATAGAATATTGTCCCCCCACCAGGAGCTTCAATTTTCTTAGTGAAGAACTGAAAACAGGAATAACATTGGGTATCGAAGCATCAAAATGAATTCTTCTAGAGGCATGTAACTCTTTTATATTTTCTGAACTAGAGTGCAGTAATCGTCGCCCAAACTAAGCATGGCTCATGATAAGTTACTGCGGTGCCCATGCCGTTTCCTTTAATGAAAGAGCACTACGTCCACCGCGCGAAGAAAGCTCGCCTCAGGGCTAAGTTCGCACGCAAGCTTTCGCACGCTTCGCACTGCCTGCGAGCGCGGTCGCTCGCATGCGTGACTGAAGTCCCCTATGAAAAGTTGTGCACACGAAAGAGACGTCCTTTGCTCTAATGACTGAACGCGTCCTCGAGCTTCTGGTTAATGGTAGAGTGATGAAGTTGGGAGTGCTGCCACACCGCAGGCACCGACGCACCAGTCGCTCTAGTGTTACATTAAGCGACCAATGAGCTCACTCGGGGAACATCATTAGTAACAAATGCTCTTGTGTGCAGAATTATTTGGTAGGTCTGTACGTTTCGTTCATATTCTTTGCAAAGGTTTTGGTTGTGAATAATTGTAATAAGAATAATCTTCCTGTCTTGAATTAGATTGGAGAAAAAACGCATTACGATTTTCTACTTTTGAATAATAATCTATCAAATAATAGGCTTGAAATTAATCATAAATTAATATGATTTTTTCTTATTCAATCTAAATTGCTTTCTTTAGGTAACGCACACTTGCACAGATAGGTGGGAAAATTGAAGAAAAAATCATGATTCACGTCGCGTAATGCTAACCTTCGACGTTCTCCAATTAAGTTCAAGTCGTGATTCCCTTGCCGAATTTGTTGAAAACTACAAATTCTGACGTTTCAATTTTTTATGAGCTGAAAATTAGTGTTCTAGCTACTTGTTACAAAAGCCTTTTCAAGAATTGTAGTTACTGCAAGTCAAATATCGAACAAATTCGTGAACAAAATTTAACTCTCAAATTCATGATTCTCCAAACCTGTTATTCTCTATTTTGAAGATCTCCTACACTTCAAACCGTAATTTAAGTTCTACACCACACGAAATAATATTGTAAAAATTTATCTGTTCAGTCTCCTGATATTTGCCTCGGGTGCTTGGTTACGTCTTCTCTTACTGAGGCTTACCTCTGTAAGACTAATTCCCCAAGCCAGCTTTGGGCTAAACATTTGGAGGGACTCGTTGGTCGATGTTACTCGGACGTCAACCTCTGGAGCTGTGGACGTGACCGTCGGGGCGCTCCTGAGGATCAGGGCATTAAAGCTAAGGCCCACACGAGGTCTGCGTTGTCTGCACCTGAACAGTCTTAATGATACTGCTTTTAAGTGACGGAGCATTTTCTAAAACTCTTGACCTCTGTTTAAGCAAGGCTCTTTGTCGGAGCCTGGTACTGACCTTTTGTTTTTGCGATGCCCAAGTGGAAACTTATATCGCATATTTACTGACTCCACAGTCGCTCTGATCGTACGATACGTGAAGTGCACAACTAATCAACAAATAGAATTTTACATGTTTATTTACTCACATCAAGCTCAGCTAATTAAAAATTATTGTTAAGGCCCTTGCGACGTGCCCATCAAAAATCACTTTAAGTATCAGTAAAACCTATTAATTTTAGTATTGATGTTAAATATCAGTAAAATTATCACAATATTTATATGTTTCGTGAATTTTGATTATCAGTAACTTATCTTTATTTCATCACTTTCACCTACGACTTTATTCTCTGCAACTTCGACCACGTGGCCTGACCGCAGTAGGAGAAGTGAGCTTTGCTTTGATATTTGCATCTAGTCGCGGATTTAGACTTTTGAATTAGCATCGATTTTCGTGGCGTGCTGTGGCACGGAGGCCTCGAGGCCCTGCCCAGCTTCAGCCTGACAAACGCAAACTCGAGCGGCGGCTACACTCTAATGGACATCGGAACCTAGTAGTATAAAACATAAGCCCGCCTTTTTTATTTGCTCAGTAGAAACCTATTCAAGGCTTCAGTACAATTTTTTCTTCAGATAGCAATTCACGCAAGATAAATTTTTACATTACAGCAGCGTTGGTACAATGAACTTGAATTCACGACTGAAACGTAGACCCTCACTCCATTGTTTGATTGGAATTCTATTGAATTAAGTTCTACCTTCAGAATACCACTACGAATGTGTGTTCTTATTCATTTTATAATGAACCAGTTGTCATAACATGCATAATCTCAACATCGAACAAAAGTCACTAAAATCTGCCCTTGTTTTATTTGTTTTTCTGAGATTGAATTTCCATAGTTGAGACAGCAGAACGAATCATACGGAAAATCTATTAAACCCAAGTTTACATCTCTGTTATTTACTTAATTCCACTGCGAACTTTGTTTTTGAAACGGTCTGTAAAGCGTCTCCATCCATCAGAGCGTACGAGTAGGAAAAGTTCACTTTCCGTGCCCTGAGCATGAGGCAACTGGTCGAAATTTGGCGACCATTCCTTCAGTTCGGCTGAGTCAAAAGGAACCAGAGCGCCTGATCTCCATTACGTAAAGACTGCCAGCAGGCAGCTCGCGACGCTCGGCCAACGTGCGCCTGTGTCAAGGCAGGCAGCGCACTTTTTATGCCTTGCGCCACTTATTTACGACACCTCTTTTGAGTTCATGGACGAGTCGAAATCACTTCAAGTTCTGAACCTAGATTTTTTATCAATTTTTTTGCACGTTTTGATATGTTCGATCACTTTTTCCGATTTCTGTTTTTAAAATTAATTTGTGTTTGCTGATATTACTTTTAGGTCATGAAAGAAAATAGCTGTCAGGCACCTACTCAACAGGATGTCCACATAGTCTGGGTACATAGGGGATAAATACATACCTTTAGAACAAAAATGTTTTGTTTAATTATAATGTTAAAAAATTATATTTTCAAAATGATTTCCATTATTTGCAATGGAAATCATGTTGAAAATATAATTCTTAGCATTATAATTAAATAAAATTGTTTTGTTATAAAGATATGTATTTATCCCCTACGTACCCAGACTTTGTGGACACCTTGTATAGTATTCAGTGAATGCCGCCTCAGGAAGGGCCGCGTAGTTTAATAGTTACACTAAGTTTACGAAGGATGCGATGTCGACCATCATTATCAGACCCCTTGCCTTCGTATTTTGTTCTATTCACCGAGGAACCAAGTGCAAAAACCTATCAAATTTTGAAGTTTACGGATAAATCTGATGGATTTAGGCTCAGCTTCAAACTTTTCTTGTAACATTTCCAATTTCAACATAAGGCAATAAATGCATTAGTCAGGTCCTCGCCCACTCTCTCGTGCCATGACAGCACAGACCTGCACGTCTGTTGGGTTCTCTGAAATAGTCGTGGACGCTCTTCATTACGCTACATTTGTACCTGCAAATGTAGTTTTTTCTTTTGAAGATGAAGTAAATTGGAACTTATCTGCGCACAGTATCTGCACGTTACATGCCCTGAAGTATGAACAAATTTAGGAAGTTATAGCCCCGTTCGCGCTAGAGCTCTGAAAGCATAATTTGGGAAGTCACCACTTGCACAGGACCCTTGTCGTCGATTGTGTCGCCTGGCAAACCTTGACAGGAATTGTGACGTCTCCCCGTCAGCCTAGCGAACAAGATGCCCAGCAGCGTGTGTCCAGAAATTAATCGTTTGCGTGAGGAAAAGTTTTGAAAAACGCGATCCTGCCACCTGAAGGTATCTAAACTTTTATTTACTGCGTTAAGTTGAGAAAAGTATTATGATGCAGCTTTATGCTAGTTAAGAAAGCCACTATTTTCAATTGCGGTGTACATTTTACTCAAGAATCCTTAAAATCTCTGCAATGTTCTGGAGCTAGAACTATAGTCTTATATTAGAAATTCTTTACGATTCCCTTCTTAAAAATGTATGTTCTCTTTTCTTGTAAAAGTTTTTTCAATCGTCGTCTGCCATTGCGTGGATAAAAGCCTGCACCTACACACCTCCATTTCTATTCCTATGCAGTGCAGTTGTTTTGGGATCGCAGTTATTAGGAGTGTAATGCATATTCTGCTCAGCAGAAATTTCATTATTAAGTTAAAAATCTAAAGACCTTTATCGGTGCCAAACCGATCCATTCTGAAATTGTATTTTTGACCCTGAAACTGGGTGCTCGCTCACAGACAATCCTGCGTCGCATTCGCCACACGCTGTCAATGACCGCGGCCGCCGAGCGGGCAAACTCGGTTCGCTCCCTTGACCAAGAATGTTGCTATCACGGGATGCTGCTGCCACGGGATGCTGCTGCCACGGGATGCTGCTGCCACGGGATGCTGCTGCCACGGGATGCTGCTGCCACGGGATGCCGCTGCCACGGGATGCCGCTGCTACGGGATGCCGCTGCCACGGGATGCTGCTACCTTTGGATGCTACTGTCACGGGATGCCGCTACCACGGGATGCCGCTACCACGGGATGCCGCTGCCACGGGATGCCGCTGCCACGGGATGCCGCTACGAGTTTTCTTCCGCAATTACAAATCCAGCGGCTGGTATGTGGCGGAGGGGACTTTCGCTTGCAGTTGCACCGACCGTCGTCGCTATGTAGGCCACTCGACGAAAGTAAGAGGCCTCGTGCCGCTGGTGTGTCTTGTGTTGTGCGTAGACGTGTGTCACAAGAGCACGCCCAGTCCTGAAGCCATAATGCTCCGGTTCAAGAGTTATTTCATGATCCTTTTACTCTACCTGAGCTTTAGGTGGTGCTAAAATGCTTGCGAATCAAAACGACTTTTGAAAAGTGAAAAAGTCTCGATTTTGAAAGTGGAACCTCAGCTTCAGGGTTCTAAGAAAAATACCATTCCTGGAAGGACATTAAAAACATTACAATTCAGTTTTAAATTCTTAATGATTCGTTTAAAACTAGTGTTAGTATGCAAACAAGTGAGGGAAATAAGAGCGACTGGTTTGCGCGATATTTCGCTCGTTAAAAAAATACGTTAGTCCTTATTAGGTTATGGAGAGGTCATGAGGGCAGACTTCTGTCTCGAATTCATGCGTGAGGCAGTCCTTCGATAAGGCCTCGAACCTCTCTCTTCAGCAGACTTCATTTGTTATTTATTCTTTTTGAAATTCGAATTTTTATGGCGCTATGTAATTGTGTTTTCCACGACGCTTTTCGCGTCCTGGCGCTAGTTTAGTGTGTGTTTGTGTTCTTAGGTCTTCAGCAGATTACGCTCTGTAGGCAATTTATTAAAAAATCAAAGCTAAATGGACTACTGTAAATGCCGGAAGCGAATGTATGTAAAATAGAATTGAAATAATATGAAATTTTCATCTAAGCTCGAAATCTTTTTTACAATTTATTTGTAATTGGAGGCTAAACATCATATCTACAAGTTTTAGAAATATTAGAGTACGATCACATTTACTTTTGTGACTGTCAAGGCTTTCATGTGCAATATTCCTCACTCCACAGGGGCAGCTGCAACATTCCCCACTCCACAGGCGTAGCTGCAACATTCCCCACTCCACAGGCGCAGCTGCGACATTCCCCACTCCACAGG
This sequence comes from Orchestia grillus, assembly GCA_014899125.1. NCBI lineage: Eukaryota > Metazoa > Arthropoda > Malacostraca > Amphipoda > Talitridae > Orchestia > Orchestia grillus. The sequence continues at coordinate 21,651 of VOMN01020403.1, forward strand.
CGCAGCTGCTACATTCCTCACTCCACAGGCGCAGCTGTAATATTCCCCACTCCACAGGCGCAGCTGCAACATTCCCCACTCCACAGGCGCAGTTGTAACATTCCCACTCCACAGGCGCAGCTGTAACATTCCCACTTTACAGGGGCAGATGCAACATTCCCCACTCCACAGGCGCATCTGCAACAGTTGCGAGGCCACCCTGGTGCTGCAGGAAGCAAAGCGTCTCAGATGCCCTGTAGATTTGCAGAGCACAGCGTTTGCTGAAAACATTTTTTCCTCGTTTTAAAATTGATCACTATGCCTAAGGAAATAAGGGCTCCTATGCATATTCCCTCAACATCAGAGGTGTATCCGTGACGTGGAGACGAAATACATGTAGAAGGAAAGGCTCCTCAGTTCTCTCATTCTCGAGGCTCAGCTGCTGACAACGTATTAGAGTGACTCGTCCACACTTTCGATGACATTGGGAACTGAACAGAAATGCTACGACATCGAAGTAAGTTAGATAGAACCCGCGTACGAGTGAGACATGACACCACAGATATACTTGCTTCCCTAACGACAAGGCAACGTAGAGGACTAGAGGTTACTAGGCAGTCTGGCTGTTTCTTTGCTCTTCTGGCTACTGATTGTCCTCTGTCTGTTACTGCAGGTCCTTTGTCTGGTACTCAGGTCCTCTGTCTGGTACTCAGGTCCTCTGTCTGTTACTGCAGGTCCTCTGTCTGGTACTCAGGTCCTCTGTCTGGTACTCAGGTCCTCTGTCTGGTACTGCAGGTCCTCTGTCTGGTATTGCAGGTCCTCTGTCTGGTATTGCAGGTCCTCTGTCTGGTATTGCAGATCCTCTGTCTGGTATTGCAGGTCCTCTGTCTGGTACTGTAGGTGCCCTGCCTGGTACTGTAGGTGCCCTTCCTGGTACTGTAGGAGCCCTGACTGCTGCTGTAGGTGCCCTGGCTACTGCTGTAAGTGCCCTGGCTGCTGCTGTAGGTGCCCTGGCTGCTGCTGTAGGTGCCCTGGCTACTGCTGTAAGTGCCCTGGCTACTGCTGTAAGTGCCCTGGCTACTGCTGTAAGTGCCCTGGCTGCTGCTGTAAGTGCCCTGGCTGCTGCTGTAAGTGCCCTGGCTGCTGCTGTAAGTGCCCTGGCTGCTGCTGTAAGTGCCCTGGCTGCTGCTGTAAGTGCCCTGGCTGCTGCTGTAAGTGCCCTGGCTGCCGCTGTAAGTGCCCTGGCTGCTACGGTAGGTGCCCTGGCTCCTACGGTAGGTGCCCTGGCTGCTACTGTAGGTGCCCTGGCTCCTACGGTAGGTGTCCTGGCTGCTAGTGTAGGTGAAATGGCTGCTACTGTAAGTGCCCTGGCTGCTAGTGTAGGTGCCCTGGCTGCTAGTGTAGGTGCCCTGGTGCTAGTGTAGGTGCCCTGGCTGCTAGTGTAGGTGCCCTGGTGCTAGTGTAGGTGCCCTGTTTGCTACTGCGAGGCTCCGTACTAAACATTAAGTCTAGCCGCTGGACGATTACTAAGCCACCCAGACACCAACATAAAAACATTCAGTTGTTGAGTTGGTTAATAATAATTGCAAACTGGTTTTCTGTCATTCAGTGTGTGATAATTAATTGCGAATGTAGTTCAAATAACTTTATCCTACTGGAGTTGAAGTCGACGCTTCGTGAATGCCACGTGCTGAGGGTATAATTTACCATATCGTTTATACCATTGTTTCATTCCATCCAAGATTCACCACTGCATCGAAGTTTATCTGAACATTTTCGTTTCACGTTATGGACTTCTGTGTTCCTACTTTCCGAGGCAATTATATGAGTCGAGCCCTGTCCACATTATCAATCTTTGTAGCGAATTTGGTGTTCGTCAACTCTCCGCGAACACAAAAATACTGCGCGGGCTGACAGATTTCGGTGTGTTTGTATTTTCCATTCCGTTGGAAAACTCGAACACAGACTTTCGTAGAAACGGCGAACATTTGCTTTTTTATGTATTTATTGTGCAAATAAATTGTTGATTTGATGGGAAACGATTATTTTGGTAATTTATTCATTTGATTATAGCTTAATATTGTCCTATGAGCCTATTCAAATTAGGGATTAGTTAATTTAGCATTAATAGTAGCCGGCAGCAGCTGGCAGCTGCATAAATAGTAATTGGAACCTTACCGGCATGGCATTCCTAAAAAATCAAAGATTTCAAATTTTTCAAACACCAGTAAAAACTTCATTAATTATATAAAAATAACACTTACATGACTAACAACTGCCAAGATATAAAATTCAAACACTGTTAATACATCAACTCTATACATATATTCAAGAAGCAGTATAGTTTGTTTACACTGATTGTTTGAAATTGTTACATTCTGCACTCGTACAACTTCATGCACCCAAATGCACAGTTTGGACACGATTCAGAAGAGTTTGTCTTTTTGTTTGCGTTTTGGCGAGTTCGTAATTGATGGGGAGTTTAATAGTGTAGACGAGGCTTTACACTGCACCATTTGCGCAGAATAGACTAGAAAATCACGACACGAAATTGGAAAGACTGAGGAATGAAGACGTCTAGGGCTCCCACGTGATTGGTAAACGATCTCTCGTCCCATAGACCTTCCTCGCGATGCTTGCGACACTCCCCTTGTTCTTACGAAGTTGATAACTGTGAGGTAAAGTGGCATAGTTTCATCCTGCTGAGAAGAATACTGCAAGGAACTGTCCTCAGTGTATCTTGAGTCCTGGAACGCCGAGGTAGTGGGTTGTACGCATAAATTTCTCCCGAGAAGATCGCGCTGATGGCGACTGTTCTGTTATGGACGAGCGTTCCTGAATGACTATTCGGGATTCCTTAGCAAGTTTTTGATCGCCTTACCTTGGATTCATTAGTCCGTGACAATATCCCTAGCTTTAGTTTGAAAAAAAGGGGGAATTTGATGATGTGATTTGTTTCATGTGTATTTTTTGTGTCCTCGAGCTTTAGTGCGTCCTTGCATGCTATTGTCTTCATTTTCTCTTCTGGCTTCTCAGTGCGAGACGATGTTTATTTATCAAAGTGCTTCCTTCGAATTTGTTTGGTTATTGAGGAGGATGTGAGCAACTATCATAATGACACTATGTCTCGGCTCAGAAGCCGCCAATGAACATTTTATCACCAATTACCTACAATACTCGCAAGTCATTAAAACGATGTCAGTTACTCCAAATGCATGGGTATGATTAAACTTGGGAACCATAACTGTCATGATGTGTGTATGAGCCTTGAATTAGTATCGAGAAAGTGACAAGGTTACCTAAAGTACTAAGACTTTTTACCATGAGCTGAGTGTCCGTGAGCGATGTCGAGCACAATCGGCCCGTCTCGACAAACCGCTCTGAGGCAACGCTCCCGTGTTCAGGCGGCGATCAGCAGCTGTTCTTTAGCTCCCCGACGGTAACTATTGGAAAGAAGTCGTTACAACGAAGAGACTACATCACTCGGCTACAGGAATTTGCCGCTTCAGTAACGTCTACAGTTACCCTCTGCGGAGCTGGCTGGCCCTGGGAGTGAAAGTGTAGATAACGCCTCGCGCGCGCTGTTCTGGGGGCCAGACGGAAGTCTGAATGTCAGCGGAGTGCAGGCTACCGGGCCCCATCGCTCTTGGTACGTGACGCTCCCAGGTGGCGGGATGCAGTAGTAACATCTAAATCTACCATCTAAGATTTTGGAACTGCTCATGTTGGATTTCTGAACCGACCACAAGGGAACGTATAAGCCTTGCGTTGTGCAAGAGATCCTGGGAATCTATGTCGTTTGAAACAACCGTGGGAGTCGGAAGTCGTTTCGAGTTGTGGCTTCCTTGTTGTGCGACCCGTTGGACTTTCTGTAGGGGATACCTCCCCACCCCCATTATGTGGGAGACCCTACCCCTATTACTAGAAATCTTCAATATTTAAAAGAGTGCCGAGGATACAGCATGAGTACAATTTTGACCGTTCTTTAACTTGCTCGTGCTGTGAAGATAAAATAAATTGAAGCTTGCTTTGCTGTTACGATATTAGTGTTGAAACGCAGAAAAGATGCCGTAAACGTTTCGATAGTCATCAGATGTGAATTGCACTCGACATTCATCAGAGGACGTGTTGGGCGAGTCTTGAAGGAACGTCCTAAAGCAACCTGAAGTGGGCATGTGTGAACAGCCCGAAGTGGGCGAGTGTGAACAGCCCGAAGTGGGCGAGTGTGAACAGCCCGAAGTGGGCGTGTGTGAACAGCCCGAAGTGGCGTGTGTGAACAGCCCGAAGTAGCGTGTGTGAACTATTCTGCGCAAACAGCCCGAAGTGTGCGTAGGTGAATAGCCCAAAGTGTGCGTAGGTGAATGATCCGAAGTGGACGAGTTGGAGCATTCAGAGGTGGTGGCAAGGGAGCGTCGTAAGGTGGTGGCAAGGGAACGTCGAGAGGTGGTGGCAAGGGAGCAGCCTGTAGTGGAAGACGCGTAATCCTCTTTCGTACGTAGACTACGGTGCACCGTCCGACGAATTCGCAATGAGCGTAACTCGAGGGTGATTTTATTTACCGTAGACTAATGGAATTTTTGTGAAATTGGAAGTGTTCCGAGTTAGATGACGTAGATTGTGTTGGAGTAGCGAAAACATGTTCTGGATAATTTCCAGAATTGCGATATGAGATATCGAACTAAGACTTTACCATTACGACGATTGGCATATTAGAAGGGACTCATTTTTGAAATGCATGCATCAGAAGTTGATCTATTATTCCACAATAGCTCCCGCGACGTCTCGTCAACGCTTCACAGTTATTTTCACATCTGGGGGGCAGGTGTGCAGTTTGTTGGGGAAACTCCTGAATATTTTATTTCTTAACTTCCCTCATCCACAATACCAAAAATTGGTGTTTAGTCTTAACGATTGTAGATGAGTTGTTCTAATGAGTCTTATTCAATTAAAAGAATTAGCAGTAGGGATCAAAGAAGTAAATTTCGGCAGCTATTTTATTTTCTTATAATCCATCTTCGAAGAAGCTCACTCTCTTTTTTAGAGATATGTAGTAAAGTTGATCCTTATCTGAGTCAAATTAAGTTCTAATTTAAAATTTGAGTCGAGTAGCAATTTTTGTTGTTTTTGATTGCGCGGGTCATTTTAGGAGTTTTTACTAGCGTTTCCATAACGTGCAGCTACAAAAGTAAGAGAAAGCTTTCAGCGCTTTGCAAACGATTCTGAAGACCGTGCGCTCAACCAACAGTGAACCTTTTCCTGAATTTATTAGTTGTGGCAATATGGCACGCGAAATATCAACAGTGAAGTCAGACGTGGCGTATTGCAAGCGTGATCAGTACGAGCACGCCTCATATCAGCGTCGGTCGTCTTGACACGCACTCACGTGTGGCGAAACAGAGCTGCTTCCGGTATGGCAAGGTTGCCGGTTTCCTGTTGTGGTCCTCGCTGGTATCGAACTGAGGGCGAGGGGCACGTTACGTCACGCCAGATCCTTCCGGCATCTCACGCTCGAATTAACGGCTTGCGCAACCTTTCCTTGCTAAGGAATCGTGGAAGTTGCTCAGCTCGCTCAGTTGTACGTAGCTTCATGAGTTAACGCTGGCCGTATAAAATTATATTCATGATATACATCTGAATTCTATTTGTGGTGAAACAGTTTAACATTTCCCATTTTTAACTTGCTCGAAGAATATGGTGAGAATTGCATAGTTTAATGCAACCAGAACTGAAGTGTGGGATAAGGACTGGTGCTGAGCGGTCGGATAAGGTATAGTATTTTTGTAGCTTTGCTGAGTTAAAATCATCGAGCAGCGTATGGCATGGTAGTGATGAAGTACGGAAGAATGTGCTGTAGAAATCGAACGTTTGCGTGAATGTTTGGATGTAAAAGGAAAAAGCGATGAAGATGAGAGAGATACGTCTAGAGAACGCAAGAACGTGAGCAGGGCTGTAAGGAGCGATGACTGTTGATCTCTAGCTACACAAGGACGCCTTGAATAGGATCAGGTCATCTGCCCAGCCTTCTCAGCCGAGAAGTGTGGCTTGCTGGATATGAGGCCCATAAAAGCACACGGATCCTGCTCGAAAAAGCCTATCAAATCTCTGACTTAAGGAAGGCCAAGGTGCTTGGCTTGGGTCCAGTTATTTGGTAAACTAGCAGTGCTCTGATCGTCTGAAGCAGCTACCTTCCCCCCTCTTCTCTTCACATATCCAAGGTGTTAATGGAAAAGAGGTTGAAAATTTCACATCGACTAGAAAGTGGCAAACTAAACAGCTAACCTATATGAAACTTCGCAAAAAATTTTGTTTTTATTTTGAAATATTAGTTTAATGTTTGCAAGAAGGATATTTGAGAAGGAAATTGCCACAAATAATTTATTAATACATTGACCTTACAGATTTTGTTCAAAGTTTCCACCACACATCGATGCACTTGCAATATCTTCCGACATCACGCGTCCTAGCTTTTGGATTACGGTGAAAATGGTCTAGCACTGCTTCCTCTACATCTATTCTCCTCTGATGACCAGCGTTTCTTCGCCTTATTTCAAAACTCCCGTTGTATAAAGTATGGGAGTAAGTTTGAAAACATTCTATGATCACATATATAACGGTTTGGAAAATGCTCTTGGTATAGTTTTGCTGCCTGTGTGGCGTTACCATTAGCAGCTCCATAAGCAGGTGCATGTCCGTCATTTCTGCGTTTCTAAAGCGGTTCGAGTTGCCAGCGCCGTGTCACAATACAGAAAGAACTGTCAAAAATAGGTACGCAAGAAGTTACCTTGCTGCGGGATCTGGAAAAATCTAGAACTTACCTGTGTAAACGTTTTAGTAAATATCTTGAAAACAAAACTTTTTTCTTCGAGCTTCACCTAAGCAAATGTTTAGTTTGTCCCTATTTGGTAGGTGTGAAATTTCGTACCTCTTTTTCATCAACACTAGTATGTAAGAATACTAGTAACATTGTACAAATTTTTTCACATCACAGTACTCATTTGGTTAATTAATTTGTACTCGACTCTTGAACACTCATCACTTACTGTTTGCTACTCCATCGAATTAGCCACTTAGATTGTATTTGACACCATTTAATGTCACGCATGCTGGCCCGAATTCTCATAGGATTTGAAATGTCAGTAGCAGTACGATCCTGGAGCTCGTGCCCCACCCTAGGTGCAGTTATTCACCCCATTTCGCGATGGGAACGCCAGCGACGTTGCGGCAGCGCTGGTAGTTCGCTGGTTGCGGCAGCGCTGGTAGTTCGCTTATGCGGCAGCGCTGATAGTTCGCTCTCCATCTTTCAACTGGTACACGAACGTCCGTAAGCACACGCTCGCTATGCGACAAATGTCTCTCCAGCTTGCGCTCTATCGCACTCCATCCCTGCAGTTTAGTTTCTGCGAATTCCGCAACTGATGCGTAAGAAATAGGTAATCGTATCGTGAGGGAAATTATTCAGTTGTTTTTACTTTTTCAGCTCAGTTTGCAGTGTTTTAGGCGGTAAGAAAAACTGCGCTTTCCACATAGTTGCTAGTTCTTGGCAGCCCTAGGCGATGTCATTTAAATAATAAGCGGTTCATGATACCCTATGTAATAAGATATTATTTTGCAATAAGCTAAGAGTAGCGATAGTATCTGATTAATATATTCCATTCTTTCGGTTGTGCGATATTGCATACACTATTGAGTAAATGTGAGAAATTGTGTACGGGGTTGTCTACACTGCTGGGTAAATATGAGGAATTATGTACGAGGTTGTCTACACTGCTGGGTAAATGTGAGAAATTCAATCTTTCTCTGAGGGTCTAAGATGAAAAACGGGTCACAAGTGTTTCCATTTATTCCTTCTATATTGTGTAACTCCGTCAGTTTGATCGTAGATTCGACAGCCAGTAATTCAGGAGTATCGGCTTTGATATCATCAAAAATTTATTTTAATAGAAATTTCATTCCTCTCTGAAACATATACTCTCATGCCGTCAGTCGGTAAAGTTCGCTATTCATTGAAAACGATTATTTTTTTTAGGATTCATCAAAAATCTTAATAAATCCTTTGCAATTTTATGCGTTATATATTTTTTTATGCTATACTGAACATACCCGTTTTAATAGCTGGCTGCCGGTGAGGAGAATATAATATCGCCACCAAAAGTCGGGAGGGCTGGACGGCTCATTTCGTTGGGCTGTGATGGCGAAGGAAAGATGAAGTCTTAGCTGTCCTCAGTTACCTCGGTTGAGAACAACTCCGCAATGCAAGAAATTTGACTTATTTTATTGGTTCATATTTAACAGAACTCATGTTACGACATAAACGGGGCACCTTTTGACTTTATGAAAACAGTTATAAATAGAAAGACTAGTTGTACTTCGGACTCGGTAGACCTTTGGCCTTGTGTTAATTGTTGGCCCAATCCCCTGCTTCTTCAAGAAACTATTACTTGTAGGTCAAAGATATTGGAAGTGGTCAGACCTGCTCCTCGTGGGCAGTAATGAGAGTTTTCTAGGAAATTTGTAGGAACTTAAAATCAATACTGGGTCCTTGGCATAACCGGTTTCCCTACTTACCACTTTGACCGTAAGTCTCGACACTGGTAAAATTTCGCGTCGGCAATTATCTCGGTGGTGAATTCAAAAATTAAGGATTTTTGTTTAAACAAATTTAGTCGTCCTATCAATTTACCTTTTAATCTAAACTAGCGTATACGAGAAATGAACGCAAATTTCATAAAAACTTAAAAATTTGTTTTCATATGTGTTACTTCTTTGAATAAGTTAAGTTAGATGATCGCGTGTACCATGTATGGCGCACGATGAGGTCGAAGTGTTAAAAAGTTTCCTCTGAAAAATGTATATAATTCTCGGAGGAGCGCTCATATGCACCCTACACATAGACCACGAAGTCAACGCACCCATTCAGCTAGTTGGGTTGATACAGTCAACACACCCAACCAGCCAGTTGGTTTGAGGACTTGGAGTAGCAACAGGTGCAAGTTAGCCAATGCTGCTAAGCTATTCGACGACCAGGAAGGCTAATTAAGAGAGTGAAATCGATCTCGATTTTCATTTTTTTTACTCTGGGGCCAAGAGGAAGCTCGTGAATTGAACTGTGCACATGAATCATGTCAATACGCTAGCGAGACTGTGGCAGCTGAATCATGTCAATACGCTAGCAAGACTAGGAGCTAGACAACTGCGAAAACGAGTCTTGTCCAAACTCCTATTCACATAATCTGAGAGAAAAATGTCTTTGTGGACAGCATAAGATATACGTTATCCTCAACAACATGTTTCTGACTAATACGTTTCCTAACTCGTAGACTTGTATAGCGGGCGTATTTCCGGTCATTACTTACTGCATTTTCGAGCAAGCGAAGAACTAAAGAGAGCTGATTCTGAGCTCGAGTTCTCTCATTAGGTGTTCCCATTTGAATGACTCAGGGCAAAAAGACGCGTTTCTTAATTAAATATCAGACCTATTTTTTGCTTGGACCGCGACGACGGATGATTTGAAGGAGTGAATTTGAACTTCTGGGGGCCAGAGCACAAGGCAACCCTGCGAGCAGTTCATGGTGGGTCAGGTGGCCGCGGCCTGGAGGTCACTGAGCTGACGAGAGCGAGAGTTCGCTGGCTGCGCAACGGCGACGATAGAGACAACCGTAGCAGCGACCTGCAGCAGCAGCGGCGGCGGCGGTAGTCGTAATCGCTGTAGCAATGGGAGTATAAGAATACAGAAACACCAACAGTGGCAGCCGTGATCGCAGCCACAACGGAACTCCAGCAATATCGTCGGTACGGCCATTATCGCTGGTACGGCCATTATCGCTGGTACGGCCATTATCGCTGGTACGGCCTTTATCGCTGGTACGGCCTTTATCGCTGGTACGGCNGGCCATTATCGCTCGGTACGGCCATTATCGTTGGTACGGCCATTATCACCGCCGCGGCAGCGCAGACGCAACAGGTGCGATTGGCACAATGACAACTAAGTCACCAGCAGGCGCCTTAGATTTGTTACCTGCTCGAGTTTGGTTTGTTTCAACATAAGATATTCAAGGTTGAATGAAGACAGTCTGTGTTAAAATCTCCCATGAACACATTTTTGCATTAAAAATGTATGGCTCCAATACGTGATATTTATCATCAGCATCGATACTTCTTATTTCGTATTCATTTTAGCATTTATGCAGTGCAGGAAGACTCAGAAATTCGACTCCAGTGCCGAGCGGGCACCTTTCATTCTGTCGTCGTAGACAGTCGACTCAGTCGCTAGTGTCCGCTCGTCTCGGCCCTGGTAGTACGCGCTCCAGCCACGCATTGCTGGCGGTCGAATTCCGCTGAAGTTGGTTTGTGGACTTAACTTTGTAAAATACGCGTGAGACTGAAGGCACCGGTCTCATTATAATAATAAACCACCTTTTATATTCGCTCCGCAACATTTAGGATCCTTTACAGGATTAGAACTTGATTGTGGCCATTTGCTAGAGCCCGATCTACTTAGCTCTTCAGGGCCTGCATTTAAATGTGCTTTACGTCGACGGAAAAAAGAAATGCTTGAAAATTTGATCAGATTTTTTTAAGGCGTTTGGAACTGATAAATAAGGTTGTTGAAGTAAACAAAAATTTTGCTTGTCAGATATAAATTTTCTCTTATCTTTGAGGCCATTATTTTCGATTCACACCTCTACTCTCTTTTTCAGTAAGACTATAATGCTGAAGTTCTTATATCTAACGTCGGTGGTTGAAATTAACAGGGAAGCAAAATCTGAAACTTTAAAGGCTTGACTGTTTTCATCGAGAGCCAAGAAGCAGGTGACGGTGAAAGTACAGATTACGATGAATCGCCATTCCCAACTTGCTACGAGTAAATTCTCGAGTTCGTCCAATGATCGAATTATTTGAAGGGAATCGCATCAGTTGAACAACATGCTTATCAGCCGTTATCGATAATTATTGCCGCGTCTCACGGAGTCCGATGCTTCAGGGTCGTAAAAATTACATCCTCGATCATCTCGCAACGGGCAACGCGTGAGCCGGAGGCGCATGGCGGTGCTTCTAATTTCTTCAGCGCTTGCGTCAATTTTCCAGCTTTATTTTCGTGTTGCAGCTTTGAAGTCTCGGATTGCCTTTCCTGATTGGGCTCTTCCTGCTCCCATGCAGCGCCTTCCCTCCCTGGTCTTATTCCATCCAGTTATCGCCGTACTTTTGACCTTCATCATAACCCCAGGATGAATGACTAAGAGGTGGGCTCTTCTAGCGGGGATTTGCGTGCACGATCCTTAGCTGGAGAGTAGGGGTAATGAGTTCTGCTTATGATGTATAAACTGAAACGCTGTTGAACAAACCTTGGTGATGCCACAAATTAACGTTCTTGGAATTTTTTTTACCTTCTGGACGTTGCTATTGATGAGGAGAAATTTATCTTGAGTTCTGCGTAAACACGGATTTGTGTAATGAAGATCGTTCGGCGCTAGGTGATCATAGTGGAATCGATGTCGGCGGCCCCAGGTAATGGAGGCCACCATTCACTCAGAGTTACACTTCCAGGTCTCCCTATTTTGTCCGGATCGTTTTGCTCAGGTTTACGCGAATCAGAAACGAAAATCCTGCTAAGTTCGATCATTGGAGTCGTTCTAGCATCGGCCCGGCAAAACGAGTCACTTTCGTCACGACAGGTTCCTGCTTGACCTCCATCTGGTCGCACGCCGCTGCCATGTCAAGTCCAGCGAGTTGAGCTGTGGTCGTCGGGGGAGATGCTGATCACCAGCGGCACTGGGCGGCTTCTGCAAGCCAAGCGTGCTTTTCAGACGCATTGCCGCCTCAGGGGAGTGAGAGGGGACCCTGCATCGTGAGGCTGTCCTCAAAATTATCTTGGAAATTAAACGCTTCTAAGAAGTACGTTGAATTTCTGAGCGTCTCACACGCGGGTATGTTGATAACGTCTTTGACCAGCAAACAAAATGTAAATCACAGTTTGAAGTTTCGACGTAATTTGAATTTTTAGTTTTAACGTCATCTTCTTAGTGATCTAAAATCCAATTGCTAACGTGCGTTGTGGATGACATTTCTTATTGCTGATTAAATGATCGTTTCTTTCCTTCGCCCTCGTCGGAGTACCTCGGGGCAATTATCGCTTCTCAATATTGCTCCGCGCTAGTCATGAAAGAAGCAGTAGCCCTTTCAGCGAAGCGCTACTGTAGGTTTGGCTCGTATGTAGTAATTCAAGCCTTATCTGACCTCCATTTTTACTCTCTAACTCTGCAGAGAAGCTGTCGTCCCGTGTAACCGACATCTTGCGCGTGTACGCTCGATACTTTTTCTGTTTACGTCATTCTTTCATTGTTTTTGATACGCTTCTTTCCTGTCGCTCTCTAAACACTTTTAAAGATCATACCGTGGGTAAGCTCTCATCCCCCCCCCCTTAACACTTTAAGTGCGGTTCTCCACACAGGTAAAATT
>VOMN01020408.1:0-17857 GCA_014899125.1 Orchestia grillus
GAGGTTGGTTCACAGTTTTCAAGATTGAGGAAATCGAAGTTAAGGTCGGCGTAAACTGTTAGTAGAGCAAGTCAGGAGGTCCTGGTTTCGCTACCCCGGGCGGAATGCTTACCTTAGGAAATTGAGATCAAACACGATATGTCTAGAAAGGCGGCATATTAATATAACCCTGAACTGAATGCCCAAAAGGCTTCAAAGTACGAGTAGATCGAATTTATTTTTGTATTGGCAATAGTTTTGTAGACTTCAACCATAAGTTCACCTGAATTTACAAGTGTTCTGGCAGCAGTGGAGTCCCTTGAACAGGACGACGTAACGCGTCAGGGGTGACACAAACGCAAAAAGCATCAAGCGCGCTAGTCACACGATCTTGCGAGCGAGATCAAGCGGCAGGGTCCGTAACCACACACTGCCGGAGCACCGCTGTTTATGGTATAATGCTGCTCTCAGGTGACTCTACGAGTACATGTAGATCGATCTCTACGTCTCAGTAGGTATTTGAAATTATTCTCCAAGAGATGACTCCATTTAGAATTATTCTCAAAGAATCAGTTGAAATTGAAATTGAACGAGCGTTCCGGTAATGAATTAACAATATACTTTTCCGTACGAATTTATCTGTGAACGAGACATAGTACATCGTCCCAGCGCGCATAGGTAAGTGTTGAAGCAAAAATACTTTTTTAGTTCTCATAACAAATGTGTGCCGCATCGGGTTAAGGTTCCTCACAAGCTCGCTTGCGTCAGATCATGTGCGAGTATGTTGGATCAGCGTTCGCATTGCCCTTCACAATTAACATTAAAGTACTAGATATTCTATATGTTGTGTCATCGTTTTGGTCTTGCTCGATCATCAAAGCCTTACTCACTATTGTTCTGTAACTGCGGTGAAAAATCGAAATGTGAGTGTTGTTCAAGTGGACCTTCATTTCATAACGCTATGATAGTGTAAGAAAACTTTCTGGACAAACTAAGCACGGTGATCAGTACACAGCTTATGAAAAAATTGAGCAGTGCTGTTCAAAATTTTTTCAGCATGACTATGAATGTTATTGAAGAACTGGAATTTTGTAGCAAAGTATAGGAAAGAAGCTTTGCGGAGAGTAAAGGGATACTATCACACGTTGCAAAAACAGGCAGCCCACCTACAACTTTAAGTGTACATCTACGTCGCGCTCACTGCAACGCTCTCGACGGCTTCAATGACCTAACCACAGGGCGGCTTGAAGTGGATATGCCACCACCAAGTTACCATTACGTATCACGCGTTGCATGAAGGTTTTTAGGTGCTCTACTTGTGTACGTAGAGAATGTACGGTTTCATTTTCATGAGCTGAGAGTAGAGCAATGAATTCCATGATTTAAATTTAAAAAACTCTATGATTTTCCCCATGCCGACATTGGCTAACATTAGTTAATATCGGTGTATTAATCCATCTGTTCTTGAAGCCTAGGTGCAGCATCGGTACTGTGGCGTGAAGCTAGACAAAAAATTTGCATGGTTCTTCAAACAAGACGACGTGAAGTGTTCAAAAGGAGTTCTCGAACATGGCACAGTACCACAGAACGCGGCATGTGACTCCATTTTGGATTTGCGTGCGATAGGTTCAAACCTGCTTCATGCAGAATGAAATGGAAGCTACACATATCGATTCGTCATGATTCTGTTCACTGAATTTATACCTCTATTAAACCATGCCATACCGAACGATATTCCCATCAGCACAATTTAGTCAATGTTCAAATTGTAATCCTGTATTAATTGTTCGTCTTTAGGCAAAAATATCGTAAAAAATTCCTCTACTTCTCACTCATTTATAACCCATTTAAACAAATGAGGTGCATTTCCGCTGTTACATTAAAAAATAGTTTCATTTCACGTTTGTTTAGTTATGGTAGCTACGAAATGCTTATAGAGTCATTCGGGGATTAAAAAATATAGATTAAGAGTTCTCTCACGAGTAATTTGTTTCGTAAAGAGAAACCGGCATATTTACTATACATAAAGATGGTAACGCATCGTGCCAAAAAAGTGGAGTAGAAAGTTTGTGAGCAGACTACGTTTGTCGAGCTAGAGGTGCTTTGTCATGCGATTCTGTCAGAGTTGAATATGCTGTACACGGGATCTTGGTTCTTCAGTGACAACCTAACAAATTCCAGCAATATCTGTACGCTGCAACAATAGTATTTCTGCAGGCCGTAACTAAACAATAAATCACCTACGAATTTCAATGAGGTTGTGTGACTAAAGAAAAAGTTGAAACTAGGGAAGTTTTCATAATGTTTTCACAATGTTTTCATTTACTTTCAAATAATCATCCGTTGAAGATGTCAGAAAAGGTAACATTCGACAAGTTTAACAATCGAAGAGGCGAATACGCTCCCATTTGTAGACTTCAAAGAGTATATTGAGTTCCATTTACAGAACATTTTGAGCGTCGTTTCTTCATTAGCCACTCGAAATAAACAATGGTCACAGGCGTGAACAAGCCCTGACATGTTACAAGTACGACGTCCAGTGAAATAATTATTTATAACACGAATATTAACGCCTGAAAAATGGGGTACAAGTGAATTCATGAGCCAACGTCCGAAGCAATTTTGGATGCAATGAAAAGTAGAATCATTGCGAAACCTCGCATCAACAATGCTGCATACGATGACAGCCGTAAATCGCTCGAAGGCATTTCCTATGTATTGTTAAACTTAACGATTTTTTCAATACTCGGAAGAGTTCAGCGATACATTTAGAGGATAGATGTACATAATTTGGAGAAGAATACACGACGGAAATTACAGGAAATTGACGAAAATACTCAGAAAAGTGCCTTTGATCGCTATTTGAAACGTTAGATTTTAAAACCAGTACCGAAAATGGAGAGATAATTATAATAAACGAGAGTGAAAGCAAAAAAGATTTCCTACTTCATTTTGGAATTGTTCTATATGACGTAAAAACCGAAACAAAGTCGGACGACTCTAAAAAATGCTAACGCAAGTGTATTATGTAGGTGAAGACGATCGATGCGGCTATTTTCATGAAAGAATTAAGGACACAAGCAAAGGAAACATGTCGCAAATAGGATGCGAGCCGTTAAGAAAAAGCTCGCTCTATGGCTCCATTTGATAGGAGCAGGTCACGTAAACGCATTCCCGCGTAGAAATGACCCAGGACACGCCACCTTCTCACAGCCAGTAACGGCCGAGTGCAGCCATGAGAGAAAAATTGAAGCGGGAGGATGCCAGTTTCAATCTCCAAAACGGACGAAAAATTTGCTTGCGCAAAAAATCATCAGAAATTTTTCGACAAATTTAATTCCCAACTCGGCCCATGAACATCAGAGTGACTGAAGATACTCGACACTTTCAAGTCAACGACGCCCGGGCTAACCGCGGTGAGAAGTTCCACAAATCCACAAGATTATCGTGAATAGGATGTTTGACAATTACTTCATTTTACCTGCAATTAAATAGCAATGCCAGTCAGGCAAACTAAATTAAAGAATGAAAAAGAGTGAAATCACATTATATGTCGATAATCTGATACAAAAATTGTCATAGGAACACTTGGTCAGACTCCCATCATTCCTTTCAAACGTGCATCGTTAATATGATCACCAAGAAAACTGTTTCAACTAATACTTGTATGCCAAAGAAAATATACCCGTGCAACGCAAAGTACTTAGAACAAATTTTACAATTGACTTGCGACGCACATGAGAACCTACAACCAGATCTCACAGTGATGTGCAACACATGTGAGCACCCATAACCAAATCACACAATTGAAATATAAAACATATGAGCCCCTGTAACCAAATCACGCAAAGACGTGTAACACACATGAGTACCTTCAATCAAGTCTCACAATGTCGTATAACACACATTAGCACCTGCAACCAAATCACGCAATAACGTGCAACCTACATGAATCCCTAAAATCAAATTCACAATTAAAATAAAAAATACCTGAACCCCTTTAACGAAATCTCACAACCAAAATGTAATACACATTAGTCCCTACAACCAAATCTTGCAATTAAACTACAACACACATGAACCCCCACAGCCAAAACTCAAAATTAAATTGCAACACCCATGAGGCCTTACGACCAAATCTCAAAATTAAAAGGTAACACACATGAGCCTCAACGATCAAATTTCGCAATCAAAATGGACCTAAATCAGTGTATTTAACAAAATTTTACTACTGAAAGACAACAGAGAACTTCCGACAGGCCAATCAGAAAATCGGATGAAGCGTATGTAATCAATCGCTTCGAGGCCATCGGGACACATGCACAGTGTGAGCATAAGTATAAGAACCCACTAAATTATTATAAATATTCTTATTATTGCACCAATTCCTGTGAAAATTTGTGTGCGGAACGTAGATCGTATGGGAATTAATATAAAAATTCGATTTTATTATACGTTTCCACGAAAAAATGTTTTAACACTGTGATTCTGAAGATGGAAATATTCCTAACACGGTTTCTGAAAACTAATATTTAACAAAAAAATGGCATAAATTTTAGTATTTACCGTTATTCCTTTTCAATTGCAATACTTCAGCACATCTGGGCTACATTGAGCCAATAAAATTTCTCAGAGTTTCATTACGAATTTTATTCCTGTATTATTAAAAGCAAAACCTTAACGTTTCTCTTCATTCAAATTGACGTCCATTGTTGTACACTTTTCTTTTACAAATTCCCCACCAATTTTTAATACGGTTTAGGTCTGGAGATTTTGCGGGCTAGTCCAAAACTTCAACGTTTCTTGTTTTAAACCAGTCTTTCGTGACCTTAAAGATGTATATGGGTTCGTTGACCCGCTGAAAAATTGCATAATTGTTGTCTGGGTCATTCATAAATGAAACGATACTTTCCATTTACACATTGATATAACGAGCAGAGTTTTGTTCGTCTTCCATCACTACTAAATCAGCTTTTCCAGATTCAGAAGAAGCTCCTTAAATCGTAACAGATCCTCTTCCGAGTGGTCTTTCTGAACAGCTCCACCTCTCGTAAATCATGCCAATAACACTGGGAATCATCGAACCCATCCAAATTAAATTTTTTCTCAACAGAAAACACCGCGGTTTTCTATTTTTTTGTCCTAGTTACTTTCTACTTTACCCAACGACGTGTTATCTTGTGTTAGCAGTTAAAGCAGGGACCATTCCTGTTTCGATGTACAAAATTTGACAAATCATGAAGAAGTCGACGAACTCTTCTCGGAGTGACCAGTAAATTCTGAGATTGTTGCAGATCTTTTAAGCATGACTGTCCTTTAGAAGTTCCACGGAAGAGTCGTCTGGCTGTATCTATAATTTTAGGAAAACGACCTGGAGGTTTTTAAGTACCATACGGTTCAGTGTCTTTTAAATAATTTCGCATAACTGTTCGGGAACTCGACAGTTCTCGTTCAATGAAACATAGATTTTTCTTGCAGTTTATAAGGAGAAATTTTTATTTTTCATTTTAATTAAGGGCACAGTTCCTCGGCATTTTGCAGTGACTTTATGCAATGTTTAATTAGGACTCACATGGCTTGCAATCATGATAAGAGTTGTTTAAAATCTGTACACGCACTTAATCTTTCTTTGGCGCTCAGAAGTATCCCGGAAATACAAACTTTCAAAACTGTCATAATTATTTCGACCATTGAAAGTGTAGTTTTATTAAGAACATTTTTCAGTGGAAAGGTGCTATAAAATCGAACATGTATACTGATTTCCATACGAAGCTGCTTTCACACGGTCAATGTCGCTTACACTGACGCATTGCCGACATCTGGGGAGTGACGGTTAATACGTCAGTGTTATTTCCTGTTTTATCGCAGCTCCGCTCATAGTTCTAATCATTCCATAAGCAAGAATATGATAAAAATTACAATCTTGTAAAGAATCACTAAGACCAGTCGATAACAAACTTCATGAGAAAAGTAGTCCACGTACAACACACAGGGGCGTTGCCGTGATGGAATGTGAGCTGGTATTCAATCTTTCACTCACGGTCACTAATGTGACGGGTGTGCCCTGAGGCCCCTCGTGCACAGAAACGGGATGTTGCTGTATCACTGGGTCAAAAGACACCCCGCTGAGGTTTACCCCAGTCAGTCCCAGGATAAAGGGAGAGGGTGTCCTGTTAAGTACGCTGTCTGACATATACATCTACCTTTCGAGTGTTCGGCGCATCGTTTTCTGAATGTATTCAAAACTTAATTACGTTGTTCACACCAAATAGAATATCTGAAAGTTGCAGTGACCAGTTTTGATGTTTACAATGTAGAGTTAGCATGGTGCCGCACGCATAATATTCCCTTGCCTGATGTTCCAAGAGAGTCCCAATTAATATTTAGCAGAGAAAATGTAAATGTATACTATTACCGAGCAAAGGATAAGCCGAGCCTTGGGGTCCTTGCAGCACTCAAAAGGTTAAAATATAAAAGCAGACAGTAATGTATATTAGATTTTCTTTCTAAAATTGGTACCTGAGCAAAAAAAACTATTTCTAAAGCCTTGTGCTTGCACAATAAAATTTATGCAGTATTTTTTGGTGGTACGCTCACATACCGCAGAGTCTCACAGGTTTAAGTGAGAGTCAACAGCCATGAGAGGCTCCAATCGCCTCACTGAAGCATGAAGACGCCCTCTCGCCTCCCTGAGTGGGTCAGGATCGGCACAAATCTTCAGAGCCGTCAATGCAAGCAAGCTTTCTATGACAATTCTGTCCCGTGGCCTGGCAACAAATCCACTAGACTAGAGTGTCTTTTGAAGTGGTCCGAATCCACCTCTATTCAATCGCCAACCCAGTGAATGCGAGGCTGGTTTATAATCTAGTAAGACAAGCCATCGCTGTTTATTACGGACGATGCCTTGTTTGAGTGATTGAATACAGAGAGACTTCAAATGATCCAAATGAAGAAGCTCTATGAAGCGAATAACCTGACTAAATGACCGTGAAAATCAATCTGCTTTCAGTCGCACCTTTGAACGTTCAGCGAATCAATGGAAATTAGCAAAACAAGACGACGCAGAAGCAAGTGTACAGGCAAGTCATGCAAGCTAAGGCTTCGTGTTTCAAAATTGATTGTCGGTTGCTGAGGCGTAAAATGTGACTGAAAGTAAGACCTGCGCCTCAAAACAAACATATTCAGAAACATTTGCACAAATTGTAGGCTGAGAAATAGCAGGACTCGCAGAAACGTTTGACAACAACATCGCTGTGAAGTGCGGTTTGTGAACGAGTGGTAAAAAGAGAAAGAAAATGTCAAGGAAAAAGCCAGTGTCCATTTCTATTATTTAATCATGAATACCAGGAATGTAGGAATTGGCAAAAGCTAAAAATGTGAATAATTAGAAATGGTCCTTCGGCGCCGAATGTAAACGGTGAAACTGTGTTACTTGTTTTAGTATTTAGAGAAAACAGTGAGAACATACGGATACTTTTGTTCGCATAAACAATTCAAAAGAGAAGACGAACTCTGATATTCCCACGAGCGAACCAAATTGATAAAAAAGAAGCGATAACGAAGCGCGACTTTGCTTTTAACCCTACGGTGGAAAAGAGAACATGCATTGTAACTTCCACCTCCCCTGCTCCTCCCACCGGTTGTGAATGCGTGCAGAAGAATTGCTACAGCGTCGAGCAAGTCGCACAGCAGACGCACTACCACTTGTCAGGCCCCACTCGTCTTCACATCCCGAGACTGCATCCCCAGCCTGCCCGGTCATTGAGATTTTTCAAAGTACAAGAGCTTTCATGCACAAGGATACGTTCCTGAATTGTGTCCTTTTGGGACGTGCGAGAGAGAATCCCTCACGAGCTCAGCCGCAGTTTGGCTCCTCGTAAAACGTGCGCTGATCTCTTAAAGAACCTTGGTACAATATTGGACCGTTTCAGATGGCTGTGGATATATTTTCTTGCATATCTAACTTTGACCCCATTGTAGATACACATAAGACTGCAGCTAGTCTCTCGTACAAAAATGGTTGCAACCGTACTCCAGATATACGTAAATAAGACTACAGGTTTCGTTCAAAGCTCGTTGCAACATCAAACTACAGGTACAGTTTGAAAACCGAAAAGGCTTTTACCGCTACCGTTGACTCCCTAAACGCAATTCAATCAGCTATTGAGGATATTGCATTCTCCTTATTTTATAGTTTTGCGTCAAAAACAACAAAGAATAAAAACTAAAATTGGAGCCATTAAGGAACCCTCTCGCGTGCCTAACTTAATGGTTCTGAGGCCCAATAAGTGGCAGGGTATTGCTCTTTTATATGATGAGTCCTGTAGCCAAAATATCAAATATTCTCGGTGACCTTAGCAAATTTGAAGCTAGCTCAGATAATTTAGTTAAAACAGTTGTCAATTGTGAAGATAAAATCAACTTATTCCTTGTGTCTCTCAATAAAGAAAATGCGATCATCTAGGAGTTGTGCGAAGCACTCAGCACTGTTGGCTCTAACTAGGTATTATACGAGTATATAAATTCATAAATTCCCACATTGCATAAGCCTGATGTGCCACTCCGCTCGATCCTAAGCACTATCGGAATTTATTACGAACTTTCAGAATACCTAGTTTCAGTTTTGGAACCCTCGACTGGTAATAAAAATAGCACACAGGATTCGTTCTCAGTTGCAAAAGAAAATCCAAGAAATGCAAAATAATAATTACATAATGGTTAGCATAGACATTACTTCGTTATTCACTAACATATCTATTAAGGAGACTAGCAATATCATATTGAGAAAAATATTAACCAATAGCTCAGAGTTGCTCAATGGATTAAATAGAGCGAAATATGCTGGTTACCTGTAACTACGAACCAAATGTATGTTTTATTCGACGAAAAATTGTACTAACAAATCGTTCGAGCTCCCATGGATGGTTACGAGTCTTCAATCCAAGCGGACATATTTTTTACAATTTTACGAAAAATTATGGCTGGGAGAATGTAATTTTAAATTTAAGCCTGTACCATTTCGCCGGTATTTGGATGATTCATTCTTGCTTTTCATGCTAGCGCACTGGAAAGCTCCTTATATCAGAGATGACGCAACAGAAACAAACCATCCCTTACTCGATGCAAACTTCAAAGTAATAGCATCGTCCACCACCACAGATTTAAGGACACTAGCCACTTCAAATAGTTGTTTAGTATTTTAATTTAGCGAGTTGATTAATGAGTATAGTACGGAGTATAATGTGAATACTGAGTATAATAAAATATTAAATATAATACTCTTGTCATATTTTAAGAATATTTTAGTGAGCTTTTGTGCATTACATGTGTTTGTTCTTTCTTTTTTAGAATGTTTTACTGAAGGTGAGTGAACAATACACTCAAACACTCTGGTTTTATGAAACTGTTATACAAACATGATGTTTCTCAGAGACTTCTTAATAACTTTCATTGAAGCTAGTTTGTCGTACAAAGCCAGCTGTAACCTTACTGCAATTATACGCGTACGTAAGACAACAGCTAGCCTGTCGTACAAAGCCAGCTGTAACCTTACTGCAGTTATACTCGTACGTAAGACAACAGCTAGCCTCTCGTACAAAGCCAGGTGTAACCTTACTGCAAATATACATGAGACTGCAGGCAGCCTCTCGTACAAAGCCAGCTGTAACCGTACTGCAAATATACATGAGACTGCAGGCAGCCTCTCGTACAAAGTTAACTGCAGTCTCACGACTGCAATAATTTGGGCGTTGAAGAGTCAAAGCCTCGGATGAACATCGTTCGTGCGCCGCTCAAAGTTTCGTAAGTCTGTCCTTTTTCTCATCGTAAAGCAAAATGAATACTCCCCATTAAATTTGTTAGAAAACATTTCCTCAGAGAAGCATTGACCAAAAATAACAGGCTAAATCAGATGAGGTACTCATCTTGAGAAGAAAATTGCTATCCACTTGAACAAATAACTCGAACCGGAGCTTCCGGGAACCTGACGGGATCCGTTCCCGGGTTTTTGGAATTCACTAAAAACAACGTGAGCATTAAAGGATCAGGATATTTAACTTGGACGCAGGGTTAAATCCCCCCGCGCAAACGGGCTAATTGTAAGGAAAGCTAATTCACTGGCGTAAATATTCCACACGAGACCATAATGCACTTCCATACCGGACATTCTGGCAGGTGGAAATATGAATGTATCCGCAGTGGCAAATTGTGCCCCTGGCACCCGATATCCGTCAACATGCGTTGTCCATAAATAGGAGCCTCAACTGCGCATTGAAGTTCTATCTTTAGTGTACAACAGTGAATAGAATTGTGATATCAAGTACATAGTTTATTATTAGGATAATATAAAAAGGCAATCTCTAAATATTCTAGATTCTGTTTCAGAACATTCTCAGTTGTTCTAATAACTCTGGCAGATTCTGGAAGAGTCTTGACACTTCTTTCCTTGAAAACACTTCTAAAGACTATAGAGTTTCAATTCAGGAACCGATGATTTTTATGCTTGATGATGATGAATGCTAGATTAGACATAGGAAATAACTGACTATTAAATGATATAAAGAAAAACTTTTGATACATAAGCTCCTTAGCTATACGACCGTTTCGAGCAACGTATATTACTCGATATGAACTTCTTCAATTGTGAGCTAATGAGAATCTTTCTCATTGCAAGTTTCCAAGTAATTCGATTGATAAATTTATGACTATAACTTTTAGTTACCAAAAAACGCACTTCATAGGAACTCAAATATGAAAAAATAAAAGAGGAATTATTTAAATAACAAAAAACTGACTTCAAATTTTTGAAGATATTCATACGAAAACAATTCCTGAAAATGGACTCGGCCGTTCATCCGCGCAGCAGAATGAGTAAAAAATGCAAGGCATCGGAACTATTTCAGTGCGAACTGCGTAACTGAAGCGCTTAATTACGACAAAACTCGGCGAAATGACTTGGAACCCCAACCTCGCCGGATGGAAGGGTATATTGTTTTATTTAGGAAGGGAGGGAAGGGTATATTTAGGAAGGGTATATTTTACGTATAGGTTTATCAGAATAAAATAGGCTAGAATAGAACATCCCATTTCATTCTAATAAATCATTCATTCTATAGTAATGAGGTATATTAAAAGTTAAAAGTTAAATACTCATCAAAATGCTCCTTTTTAACTTAGGTTCATGTAGGTAGTTCGTCAGCGAGCACGAATCTGGCACATACGTTATTATCATCGATTCTAGACTTGGCGCCAGCCATGGATTAGACTTGGCCGAAAATCGTGAACTGGGTAAGCTATTGATGATCATTTAGACAAAACACAAAAACTCTCATCACTCCTGTACGTAAAAATAAGTAATTTGTCATATATGATAAACATAATAATTGCGAATCTTAATCGGAATCGATAGGTGAAAAGGAAAGTAGAGGCTTTCACAAATGTGTCTTCCACTCTGCTTACCTTGCTTGCGGACAGGCATTTTAACTTCAAATCTTCTATTTCAAGGGCTGATTGTCCCGTCCTCTTTTTATTAAGTTCACACGAGTATAAATTTGACACTGGCTCACATTAAAACACTTCTTACTTCATCCGACGGATCACCTTCACAGCATATTACCGATCATCTCGAAACTGCAACGGTAAACACTTTCGTGGAACTAAATCGTTGTTTTATATTTATGTCACAGTTATCTCAGTTGTCTCCGCTCCTGAGCAAACTATACAAATCCAATGATACTTTGAAAATGAGGCAAATAATTTGAAATTACGCCCGAGCAGCGTTGTTTAGAGGATAGAGTAGAGTAAACGCTCTCACGAGCTTACTCGTAGTTTTGCACCTTTAATAGACGAGAACACTCTTTCGGGTCCAACAATTCTATGTAATATGTTTTGATCTAAATTCTGAACAATTTAAGTATACGCTGCTCATTCATTATTACATTCAGGTAAATCTACTTTCCTCGGTGCGATGGATGTACGAATCGGACTAAGGACACCGACCCTCAACACTGCAACTGTTCAACTCCCACCCATGAAAATAGGACTTGCGCACACTTCCGTCCTGCAGTCAGCCCGAATAAAATATTAAATGAACGCCGGCGCTTCTGTTTTACCTAACTTGCACCACAGCCGAGTTATAACTGAAGCAAACCGCTGTGGATGGAACACGGAGTCAGGAAACGATTATTGATCTCGTGAGCGTCGTCTGCTCAGTGATGGCTGTGCTCAGGCGCAGTCTTCTTGCTCTTGAGACTAGAGTAGGGAGACATGCTACTCCCACACGAAAATATCTAATTTTCAATAATTCTATATTTCTGAGAAACATTATGAAAAAACAAGGAGTACGAGACATGCGTGCAGTGATAGACTTGTTGAAATTTCACAGGTTAAAAATTTGAGAATGAACTTAATTCAAATATTATACCTATAACTTCAATATTGTCGGGGAAAAATATGGTAACCCTTCAGCCCTCGAATTTTGCTGTAAAACAAATCCCTAATCGAGATCAACGACCATCGTGCAGTATTTAAGGAAGCGACTCAATACGAGCATAAAACGTTTCACTGCTACTCTCTGGAGACCTTTGGCATTTGCATTTGCAGCTGGAAATTAGATACCAGATTCGCCGGAATAGTTATCAATCAATTTCTTGGTTCCCTTAATGTATACCCTACGATTATTTTCATTGTAACAATTACGACACTTAAAGACTACGGCTGCCTGAAAGTTTATTTGATTAAAATTGACCTCAACTGCGTTCCTACATCACTATAACTTGAAGCTTAAAGCATGTGTCGCAAGCTAACTGCAATCTGAGTCACAAAAGCAGTGTACGATACGAGGCAACAAGCAAAGATCATGTCCCTCATGCGCACAATTACGGAGGCCTGCACTTTTTCTTCTCGCAATTTTGATGCAATGTTCTAGCAGAGCTGTTCCATGTCTGCAATATGTCGTCCATGGGAATAGAATGTGAACTGTGTAAGGTTTTATGCCGCAGTAGCGTAATTGAGTCTTTCGTAAAAAACGTTTGATATCCAGGCCCAAACTGATCAACTAAAGTAGAAATCTTTCTCGAAAATTTATGCAAGAATAGAATAAGCCTCAATTAACGAAAGTGTTAGCTTACTTGGATATTTATATAACACTCAGTTTTCCTCGTGTCTCTACTTAAAATTTGAAAGAATTTTTTTTGAACGTTTTCCAAGCATGAGGTATTAAAGATCAACGCAGGAGAAAATGCAAGGACAAATTTATGTTTGTTGCAGCGTTTGGAAATTAATAGTGCTGCAAAGCTATTTTTCCGACTAACTGTTGTGCACAAAACTGTAATCACTGTTCCCTTGACGAGGCAGACACACAGAGCTACTTTAGCTCATATATCCATGACTTATTCAAAGCTATTTATTCCTAACTATTTACTGCATTCAACATAAGTGCCTTTCCATTCCGACATCGTAACGATTAATTTTAAACCAACGGCAGTACAATAGAGCTCATCAATAGATAAAAACATCCACAAGTGAGGTACTCTCTAGGGATTCCCTGCACACAGAATATTCTGTAGAGTACTTTCACAGAATGAAATGAAACAACCATATTGTCTATCCATTCGTGGTGCATTATTTATGCGAGTGCCTGAGTCGTGCGCGATGCTTTTGATGTCCACTTCACACGTGCTCCAGCAGGCCCGTCCCAGCGCTCGTGACTCCTGAGAGTACTCAAGAGCAGCAACGCTATGGAACGTACTTTCTTTTCTATGTATTTGCTAAATTTTACTGATTTCCGAAAGATTCCTTCATTTAGCGATATAGAATGACAGGGCACTGCAGAAACCTGAAACTGGATCGTCTAAAGACCATTTTTGTAAAATGAAAACACAGGATTTCTGCTCTGATATGTGAATACGTGCTTCAGAAAACTAAGGTTTACCAGTTAGCCCACCTCATTCTCTTGGTTTCAAAATTGAGCGAAGAGAATCAAACTGATTCTTTTTCCGAAAAATTCAGCAGTGAGGCGTTTTTACCTACAGGTGAGCGTATATTTGCTTCCTTTTCCCATCCACGAAAATAAAACAAACTATATTTTCAACGAATGATTTGTTTTTAACGTTATAGTAAAATATTCTGTCCTGTGCAAAAAATTCCAAAGCACAGCCTAGATGGAGGAATATGAGGAAGGATGAGTAACTTTCATAATTTGATTATTATTCGCTGTATGAAAGTGTACTTAGTGGTTTGGGAGATTTTTGAAAGACACAGCTACACGTTAAAAGTTCGATGTGCAGTCTGTGATATTGCTGACGCTAGAATCTGTGAATCACTGGATTGCACCCTCTAACGGCCAGATCATTTTTTGCGACAAGGCCGTATTTAGCTTTGTACTATTCAGCCTTATCTTTGTCTCCAGTCAAATTAAAATTAGCTTTTTGCAAAAAACTAACAGCATCTTATGAAACTGGAAGGGTACATTTTTTTGGTTGCTGAAAAGTTAAAAATAGGAGTGGTCAATTGCAAAACATAACGACATCACTTTGAATGTTCCATTTTGATCACTCTCATATACATTTGCATATCAGTAAAGTTAAAGTGTTTCACTTGTGAGGAAAGTTATTAAATGAAAGAGCTCTCAGTCTTGAAAAATGTTGAAAAATAATATGGTTCCCTTCAATAACTCTCATTTTTATTTTTGATTGTACTGTATATGTGCTGTGAAGAGTTAGTTGTAATCTATATTTTTCACAGTTAAAATGGTTTATGATTCGCTGTAACTTATTTGGTCTCATTTGATTCCAAATGTTCGGTGGGCAGCTACAATTTAATGTATAGGTGGATACGTCATTTGTTGAAGCTAAACAAGACATGTCGGAACCAAGTAAAATTATTGTGTGGAAAGTGTGAGCCGCTGTGATAGTCGTCGAGCAGTTTGCGGGTTTCGTCTCTTGGTGGTGGCATAGCGTCTCAACATGACAAGCTAGTGGAAGTATATTTCGTCAACTCGATTAAATAATGAGTTGTATGCTTCTCAAATCTGTAATCAAGGTTTCACTCCGCAGTCACGGTAAGATTCTTTGCCTGTAAACACTTTCTAAGTTAGCTTGTAGCCTTAAAGTTCGGAAGTCTTTTAGTCGTCCAGGCACGCGCTGCTAGTGATTTATTTGTTCAGTGGCGTTCCACTGAACGAAATATCAATTTTGCTCTGCATTAACAACGGCTATGCCCATTTGCAATGTTTTTCGGTATGGAAAACTTTCTTGTTTGAAAACCAGAATAGATGTTCCATTCGTTTAGCTCATGTTACGGACAAGAACTGCATAAGCGGGACTGGAACAAGCGCCTGGTCTACGAGGGTGCGAGGGTTCCCGAGAACGCTTTGAGAATTTAAGCACGAATTTTAAAAGGGATTTACTTTCTAGAGTCTCCTGGGGTTGGTATTTGCGACAAATATTTTTGCCACCAAAATTTTAGCTTGGCGCAGGTTTTGAGTGTAGAGGGACAGATATTTCCCCCTGAAATGCATCAATGTAGATTGCATCGGATTTTTATGCAAATAACAAACATTATTTACCCTGCCCTTTTGTCTTTGGCTGGAGTGTAGACTATTTAGGAATGTTTAATAACCAAATACATACATCATTTTTAGACGTACAAATTAGCTACCCAAATGCCAACTCGACAGGCGCACTTAGGCAACTACATCCAATGCTGTGTCCCGTTCTGGTATCCGTGGTACAGCAAATATCGTGCGCTGGTGTTAATGATACAGCAAATATCGTGCGCTGGTGTTAATGATACAACAAATATCGTGCGCTGGTGTTAATGATACAGCAAATATCGTGTGTTGGTATTTACGATGTAACAAATTACAAATATCATGTGCTGGTATTAATGGTACAGTGAATATCATGTGCTGGTATCAATGATACAACAGTTGCACTGGTATTATTTATATCAAATATCAAGTTATAGTATTTACGTTGTAAGAAATATCGTGGGCGGNCACATCAAATATCGTAGGCTTGTGTTGATGACACAACAAATATCGTGTGCAGGCGTTTATGATATGACATATCGTGTGCTGATATTAATAATACAACAAATATCGTGTGTTCGTATTAATGGTACAAAAAATATTGTATACTTGTTATAATGGTACAATAAATTTCATGCGCTGGTATTTACTTATGTCGCAACAGATTTCATGCGCTGGTATCAATGATACAGCAAATATAGTGTGCCAGAACGAGGTTATAGATAGTGTGCCGCCGAGGTCTTCAATTATTAGGTTATCAAATGGTTAATTTGTTAAATTGTTTAATCTCGGAATTTTTAAGTGGTTAACACGTTGACTCCGAAGTGGGTGATATATGGTACACGCGATCATCTAACCTAACCTAATGTAACCAAAGCACTATCATGCATAAAACAAATTTTCGAGTTTTCTTCAAATTTGTGTTCATCGATGGAATGAGCTAGTTCTGATTAGAAAGAAAATTAATAGAGTAACCAAATTTGTAAATCCAAAATCCTTCATTTTTAAATTCACAGTAGAGATATTTGTCGGCATGTAATTTTACCTGTCTGTAGAATCGGAGTCAACGTGTTAATTTATTATATTGTTAAATCGATGAATTATAACAATACTAAATATTAAAAATTATTAACTTTTCAAATTAATGACTTGTTGAATGATTAAATCATCATATTGCTATGATAATAAATAATATCAGGTTGTTACTCAAATTTTCTGATTTCGAAAACATCGTAAGAAGCAGAAACATATTTTTCATAGTTTAGTACTTAAAAATGGGCCTTCATATTATTTAAGTTAGTCAAAATATGACCATCTGAGCATCTCTGCCATCGGTCAATGAGATCACTTATTTCTCATTGATAAAAACTTCCAGACTCACAACGAAATCTTTGAAAACTGATTTCGCCACTGGTTTGGGCCTGAAAGTTTAACCATTTAAAAATGTGCTTAAATGCTTAAAAATTGTAGCCCGTTGGTGAAAGAACAGCAGATATGGAAATGTGACGGAGTCTCGTACCCCAAGTCTGTGAGTTTCTGCGGTGCCCTGCTTGCACGTGGCCGACTGCTGTCGCAGGGCAGAGCTGTGATACATCTGCACCAATAGCGTCATCTGCAAATTGTGTGAGACTGTTGCAGTACTGACACCAAGAGCTCCAGACATTTCTCTGATACTCTGACGTTAATTTTACTCAACTACTGCTTTCAAATGTTCATTGTCGAGATTGCATAACCGTCCTCTAACATCCTCATGTTGAACGCTTTCATCACCATTACGGAATTTCTGGAATCGTCTTCGTACTGACCGATCACTTGTGGACCCCTCACCCCATGGTCTGCTTGCATGGGCAGCAGGTCGGGAGGCACTATGCCCAAGTTTGAGCCCATACAACAAAAGTAATCGAAGGTCTTTTTTCCTGTATTCACAATTAAAGGCTTATAAGCTTCAAGAAAAGTTTCTGTCTAAAATAAATTGAAGATTATTAAATTGCACACATGAATTATCAGGTATACCAAAATCCACTTGAAATATACGCAAAATATTACGCTAAAATGGCATCTCCAAACACAATACTTAAATACTCCATTATTTTAGTCACAACCTACTAATATCAACTTAGTAATTGAACAATTGTTGGATTGTATAATTATAGACAATTGTTGGACCGTTCGATTCATAAGTTAATAAGCTGATTAATAAATTGTCAAGAAGAGAAATCTTTAAATCATTAAATTGTTAAAATATCACTTATTGTTAAACTATCAGATAGTTGAGGTGTTATAGGAGGCGGCGGCCAAGACTCGAGGGCAGACCCACACCAGCTGCTGCAGACCCACACCAGCTGCTGC
>VOMN01020412.1:0-29275 GCA_014899125.1 Orchestia grillus
AGGCCCAAACAACTTCAAGATATTCAAGATATTCAAGATACACCCTTTTTATCCGATGACCCGCAGTATGGAAAGAATACAATACGCCTATAAAACATCAAATATTACGTCTTTATTCTATTTCTAAAACTTAATGAAGTATTGTGTTTCCATCCTACCCACCAAGCTCAACATTACATTTCCATCTCCTCAGTTATACATGACACTGCTATCCTATACTCAAAAATCAATATTGAACTCCTACCCCATCTTAAACATTAACATTAAACTTTATCCTACTCTGAAGCATAAAAATTACCGGTATTTTGTTTGTTTGTACCATTCGATCACACAATAACCACAAAATAAGGTGCTACCTCATAAGCTTAGTTCAAAATTTCATAATACGAGACATATTGCTGAGCAGCTGTCTACGGCATGTCTGACAGCAAATTGCTGGACAACTGTCTACGGCATGTCTGACAGCAAATTGCTGGGCAGCTGTCTATGGCATGTCTGTCAGCAAATTGCTGGGCAGCTGTCTATGGCATGTCTGACAGTAAATTTGAATTGAAGTCATGAGCAACACATTCTCCATCATTAAAACGATTAAAACTAGGGAATTTTTTTCAAATTTAGAACCGAGCACATCTCGATAAAAGTTCGTATTTAGAACTTCTCTTGCACTGTGAAATCTTCAGAAATTGATGAAGTATATGTTGTAGTGAATTCAAGTTAAATGATTCAGAACAAAACGTTCTACGACCATAATGTCTTGAATTCATTTAGGCACTTCAATAACAATCCCATGAAACCCACAACGCTAATGAAGTCCCCCACGTCCCACGTGCTGTCTCCCTGCTAATGCTGTACCCATGCAACATACAAAGGTAAAGCATTTCTTGTGATTTGACAAACTGGTGGGCCATTTTACAGCTAGAAAGATCCCATTGTCACAAGTTACGAGTTAAATTCCTGTTTCCTGCACCCACTCTGCTGGAGCTGGTCGACGGTGGCCTGCTCCTGAGTGAGCCTCAAGTCGATGACCTGGATAGGCGCAGCGTCGTCGCTGCTGTAGAAGGCAAGGGCGCCCAGCTGTTGCACCTTGGCGTCGTCTGTGGCGCTGAACATCAGCGTCTGGTGGCCGTCGCCCGTATCTGGTGGACACGAGTCTTGTCATGGCCAACATACGGCATACTGGCCCACAAAATAGCCATCACTCACACAAGGCTGCTTTGTGGCTCCATGCAGCACACTTGACTCACACAAGGCTGCTTTGTGGTTCTATGCAGGACACTTGACACAAAGGCTGATTTGTATTTCCATATAGCACACTTAACTCACACAAGGCGGTTTTGTGTGGGTCGTTGCAACAAGTACTACCTGTTAGTGTGTAGCTACAGTTACCAGGCTAAAATAACAGGGTTTTCCTACCAATGACTGACAAGGTTTTCAGACCTCTGCTTATTGCAGCCACTTACAGGTTCCATTATATGCAACGATGTTGTGCTAAAAAATGCTTCAAACAGCCCACATTCTCCTTCAAGTCTCCAGGTACTGAAATTTCACCAGACTACAGCTTTTCTTATCACAACAATGAACAGAACTTCATTTTTTTCATCATGACTAGTCTCATTAATGTTTCTAATGAGACGTTAGGTGACATTTTTCATTTGAATATATTTTTCATTGGAACTCAGAATGATGGTACAAATCATTTTCAAGGATCTTTCTACGATGATATATAAAACACAAACAAACTTTCTATAATCATAATAATACATAACTGCATACATATAATGCTACAATAGTAGGACAAAGATATATGCACTCCACACTCACTTTCTAATTTTTTAAGAAGCTTTTGCATTTCCTTCTCAAACCCCATTTCAAAGAGTCTGTCAGCCTCGTCAATGACCAGAGACAGGAAGGCATTGTAGACAAAGCCTTCGGTGCTGCAGAGGTGGTCCACGAGGCGCCCTGGCGTGCCTACTACGATGCTGCAGCCTGCAAAGGCCCAATAGCTCGTATTAATGAATGATATTCTTAGGCACAGCTAGCGAGCATAAATGCTCTCACAAGAAATTAAAATCTCATCTGGAAATATATGTCAAATAAACCACCAGCTTAACTTTGTGTAAACAACACCCTAGATTCAAGGTTAAATTGGAATTAAAGCCGTGAAAATAAGCTCTGTATGTATACTCGTGAAACTGCCAAAAAAAGAGCATGTTTCAACATCACACAAGAGGTTCACAGGTCTAGGTTGAGATTACATTAGTGTAACGCTGGCAAAGATGTCACCATTCCCTGCTACACCACGGTCCACGCAACCAATCCTCCTCTCACCCCAGTAGAGGAGCTTGGCCTCGTCCTTCTTGACCCCTCCCCCCCGCACAAGGGCGGGCCGCTGTTTGCAGAACTGCATGAGGTCAATGAGCACAGCGTAGGTCTGCATCGCCAGCTCCCGTGTCGGGCACACGACGATAGCGACGGTACCTGCGCACCACACACACACACATTTGCTTCTGAGATATGCTCTAATGTAATGTCGAATGGATGGAGAATTAATGTCTAATGTATGTTCATAAACAATGAGGTAAAAGGAACAAAGGATTCGCCTCAATGCAGGACATGCTGCATACAAGATCCCATGCCATTTCTGAAAAGAGATATTTTTTAATCCTCAGGAAAAAAGAATAAGGTAACAATTACAAAACCAACATCAAAACACTCATTCAACATCAAACCTACAACTAAAACTATTCCAGAAATACTAGTCAAAGAAGATAGGTGATACTATATATTAACATGAACTCAATTATTTATAACCTTATTCATGTGTTTCTATGAAATAAACTAGGTAATCATAACCAAACTATGTTGACCAAAATATGGCATATTGTACTCTGTCTAATAAAACAATTAATTTCCTCAAAATTACATTAATTTACACTATGGCATTCAGTATCCTAAAAATGACACCATTGCACATCAGCATGGCTGGATCGGATGAATATTAATTGAGTCCTACACAGGGTGTTTCACAAAACATGAATGCTCCGTTTCAACACTGCAATTCAATGATGGACTCAAATAATAAAATAAATAACTAAATTTATTCCGATTCTAGATACGAACACCATAACTATAGCAAACATATGATTGTGATACATTCATCATTAAATGTTCAAGACATTAACCCAAATATGAAGCTCACAAAGGAACAAAACAAAGAGTTTTTATCATCACCATTCATGCCAAAACCAGATGCTATAAACTGGTTAAGGAAAAATTTGAAAATAAATACCCAGAAAGAGCATTGCTCTCTAAGAGTACAATTTTGCTCACTGTGACAAAATTCCAAAATACTGGGTGTGCAAAATTGTTTATCAGAAAAGTTTTTCATCAGAAAAGAACCAGATCATCATGATCAATTGGATGTTTTACTTTGCTCAGAAATTTCTTTGCTTTTGCCAGACAATTTTCTCAGATTTTTTTTGTGAGTTGTTGACCTCTATGATGCTTGTATGAGCAGTAGCAAAGGTCTTCAATGAGTGCCACTTCCATGGTAGAGAATGAAACATTCAACTCGCACGTCCGAGTGTGCATTCTGATGCGAGGGTCCTCCAATACTTTTACAGCACACTTTTAATTAATTCTACTGTACAAGTGAATTAAAAAGTCTTGTGTTCTTTACTACTAGCCAGTCAGGTAATCTCAATTCCAATTCTCCAGTTCATATATGATAGTTTTTACAGCATTCCAAGGAGCACTGAGCCACACCCTCAATTGAATTATCTTACATGTAGTGTGACTCATGCTAATGAAGCTGGTTTTACAATTTTCAGGCATTTTCAGTAATATATTCTAGCAAAACACATCACTACTCCAAACGATTCTATACTTTTCCAATTTATATTTTTTGAAAATGAATAAGCAAGTTCATATCAAGAATAAAAAGAGCTATCCAAGACAATATCCAAGGAAAAGTTCAAGGCAAAAACCAGCTCACCTGAAGATGCATCAACCTTGAGATCCTGCAGCAGTTGAACAAGTGGTATTAAATAGGCTAAAGTTTTCCCTGAGCCAGTCTTGGCAATAGCTTTGATGGAAGGGAGTGTGTGAGAACCAGTGAGGAGCAGGTCAAAAACGCGACTCTGAATTTCTGTGAGGTGTGTCAAGCCCATCTTCTGAATAGCCTGGTACAGAGGAGGTGCCAGCCGGTGCTCTATGCTGGCAAATGTCTTGTCAGTCGTGCCATTGCATGATGAGGGCAGCGCAGCAGGACCTGACAACAAAATGATCTTGTGAGTGACATCAGGCACTGATACCCGCCAAAAAAATCACCAATATCTTAAGATGTGGTATATTAGGTGCTGACACCAGCCAGCAAAATAATCTCTCAAGAGATACCAGGCATTGACAACTGCCAACAAAATTATCTCTTGAAGGACATCAAGCACTGACACAAGGTACAGAACATTGTACTTCTATCCAGACTCTTTTGACTGAAATGTTTTGATAGAATGTCAAAATATTTCTCATGTTTTCACTCACTAATTATGCTAATTTTTAAGCAGAATGCCAGACCAAATATGGTATTTATCAAATTTTGCAAGCGCAGTAGAATTAGAAATTCAACTAATCACATTAGAAAGTGTGCTGCATAACAATTTAAACAGAAGACATTAATAAGTTTGAAAAAGGCCCAATACAACTATGATGACTCAGGCTAGAACACTGCCTTCATTGCATTATATGATTACCTGCTGAAAAAATTCAAGAGCAATAATGCTTTGATAATCCACAAAGAAATAATCCAGATTTTGCTAAAAATCTGGACAATGTTTGATACCAGACACATGTCTCATAACCCAGATATTATCTAAAATGTAGACAAGATGTTGTAGTAGTAGTGAAAGCAGCGCTTCAATAACTCAGTCTATCTCGCACCGAAAGAGTAGGGACCATTTAGTATGGACTTAGAAGAACAGGGATTCTATGCACAGGGTGCGTTCCCACACAAGATCCCCTGCGCATAGAAACAGCAAGTTAAGAAGGAAGAGGAAGAAAAGACAAATAAGAAATAGCAAAGAAGGAATGAAAATGGAAGGAAGCAAAGTGGGCACAAAAGACAGAAGTCCCAAAGGCCTATCTAAAGCTGAGGTACCCTAGCAGTACTCCCCTGGGGGCGCTAGTTTCCATAGCATAGGATAGGCAAACCTAACTAACCTACCTCTATTGCCTATGGCCTATCCTATGCCCCCTGAGGGGAAAATGTAGACAAAATTTGGATTAATTCTGATATATGACTGGAGAGGCTGGATGAAAAATATTTACGGCAAGCACTGTAAATTAAAATAAGATTTGTTTTGTGTTCAATGTGTGTTTAATTTTGTTTAATATATATATGTATATACTAAAATTTATCAAGTTCATTTTACCAGGATTATTTTCTGCAAATGTGTGTACTGACAAAAAACTTCACTAAAATTTAAATGAGTTCTCCCCTTATGATGTTTAGATTGTATAAGGTTTACTGCACTATAAATAAGAACAAGTAAATCACTTTTTTATCATAACTAATATGAAAAGTTGGAACATGAGAAGGAAACACGTATGAAGCAAAATTCTACTTGGGAAGTTCCAATAAAATTAAATTAGCATATAAAATTAATCCTTTTCCAACCAAGAATAAGCATCTTGGTAATGGATTCATATAATTGAGCTATATTAAACTTCTACACAATAAACAGCAAGTAATGTATTCATCATTGATGATTCTAAATTTTTTGCAGTGCATAAAATTAGAGAACTTGACTGCATATAACAAAAATAGATTAATATACCTATCTGTACATCAATGTTACTATCAAGCTGGTATCTCAGAGTATAAGATGCAGTTGGCTTGTTTAGAAAGAAACCGATGCTATGCTGGTGTAATAAGCTGCACAGACCACAGCAAGACTGTCAAACAGATGACATGTACAAGCATGACACAAATGAAGCTAAATGCAAGAACTGTCAATATGTATTGGTGAATTGCATCCAAACCAAAAGTGTGGTTCTCCCTATCTTGTAAAGACTTCCAAAAAGAGATGACTGTGCATGTGAACAGATATAATTTTAATTACCTACATTGAACAAGGACTGGCATTTTCTAATTTTCATTCAATTGAGTCTTAGGAAGTAGGTATCTACACATTGTCATCCATATCATCCAGCTCTCACTAACTCCTATCTACCAGCCTTTGGCCACTAGTTATACATCACTCTCAAGCAGCTCAAGTTTGTTTAATATTTTCAGGTACTTGCTGCACTTAAAAACCTTTACCACTCCTATTCTCCTTCATGCTTCATTTCTTGATTTAGTATAGTTTGCAGTTGTACCAACAAGTATAGTACATCACACAAATTACTTACATATTAAGCTGTCTTCCTCTAAGCACTGTTAAGGGTAGATAGTTAAGCATCCCATATGAGCCCTCCTAGCTAGTGTGAGGTTAGTTCAAAGTGTCTACAGCTGATGATGTTCATTGCTCAATGTATGGTGCTAAATCAGGAAGATCATGAATGATAATCGAGACCCGACTGTCCAGGAATAAAACAGAAAAAATACCTCAGAAGAAGAACAACCTAATGCATTTGTTAGATAGTGCACTTTTATCACATGTTGTATGTACTTTGGAATGGTATATTGAACTTTATATACAAAAGAAAGAATGCAAAAGATAGAAGAAAAAGATTAAATTGATGAAACTACTTAAAATTTAGTACCATTATCACATATTTCAACTTGAAAAGCAGTTATACATAATCTGCATGCAACTTATATCCAACTCAGATCACAGTAGAGTAAATGTGTGCTAAATTATTAAAAATAATATTTAGCTTCAGACAATATACAAATCTTTTCACAGTGCAGATATTTCAGTACAGATAAAATTGGATGCTCAATTCATGCCACACAATAATCTGAACTAATTTTTTACCTCATTTGAAATCTCTTTACATCGGTATCAATCCTAGCTGAACAACCATGTATAAAATGTATATATATGAAAAAATGTATATATAAACAGACAATGGTTCTTCTAATTTCAAAATAGTTCAACTTTATATTAGGGTGCATTCTGCAGTCCACTTGCCAAAATAACATCAACAATATATAAAATACAACATGGAAACTAAAACCACTGAGATACTGAAATACATTACATCCACATCCAATCACTGTATCAATGTCAGCAGTGTCAACTTACCGTCATTTACTATGAGTTCTTTTTTCTGTTCTTGAACTTTTTTCAATTTTTTATTTAATAGCTTATTTTGTAGTGTCCGAGGCATACTGATGGAGCTCTGAGGAAATGGTTAACTAAAATGCAAGCTGCTATGGTGAAACCAGATTACCTGCAACAAAGAGCATGATGTTAACAAAAAGATTTGCTCTCAACACATTAAGCAAAGAACTTAAAGCCAAACTGATAGAACTAGGTGTGGGCTAAGATCATATGTCATCAAATTATACGTGTGCTAACTGCTTACAAACAGTTTTACCCAAATAACACTATTGTCTACCCTTAACACTTCTGTTTTCCTGCCAGCATATTGATAGCAAGCATGTAATTGCTGATCTCATGTTAATAATTGTTCATAGTTAATACAAGCATCTGCCAATTGGTAAATAACAATTTTTTCTGTCACAAACATTATAGGTATAGAAGAACAGAAGTGTTATGTGATGCATTACTCAGAATTTAGCTATTTTCTCATTAATATGGTTGATCAACTCAGTGAAAGAATATGCATAAAGTTAGGCATCTTGTATGTTCTAGACACTAGAGCTATGTCAGTAAAAGCACTATAGAGCTGTAACAGTCCCTTAACAAGAAAGAAATAAAAGTTTACACTAATTCATAAAAATACAGCACATTGCTAGATTTACCTGTACAGTATTAAAAAATCCAAACAAAAATTTGAATTATTATATTTGAAAAAATATCAATGTTGCAAATTTTATAAAAATACCACTGATTTCCTAACATTTGTACATAATTAGTGAAAATTTTACAAAACTATATTCATCCGTATTGATGCAATAGTGATTACAGTAAGGGAAGATGTAACAATAATTATATAATCCTTTATAAGACCAATAACACATTTTATAAATAAATATTTAGCTTAGTTCCTTACTATCCACGGACTCCCTTCACATGTCTTCCATTTCTTGCCAAACACAATTCAATTCTTGTTCTCATTGCTTTCATAACTTGTTACTAAATTTGAATTTTTTTTCAATAAATTAACTTCAAGAGAGATTCTTTCCTTCAAGTTGTTTGTGTTTGCTGGTAGAGTTGAGTACTCTTTACTCTTCAAAAGTCCCCATAAGAAAAAATTAGTGTCAAGTCAGGTGATCTTGGTGGCTACTCAATTGCATGGGTCAGTACTATTGTAAGATTGTTGAAGACATCAGTTAGCAAATGTTGCACAGCACAACGTAATCATTGAACAGAATAATATTTGTCTCAATCTGTATTACTCATGCTAGAAGTGTAAATACTGAATAGTTGACAAATAATATTGAAAATCATGACATTAGTATTTATTGAGATACATTAATTCAAATTTGGGTTTTAACATCTTAACCACCCTGTATAGAAGGCAATTAGAACTTATTTCAGCTCATTTAATAGAGCTTATTTGCATTACTTCATTTTTGATAAACTTTTTGGATAAGAATTGAGAAAATAAAAGTAAACTAACTCGCATATTTCCAAGCTGAAGAATAACCAAGTATTAAGATATAAATGGCATTGTTCTAGTTTTCATCAAAAGGTTTCAGTTGAAATAAACAATATATATGAACAGATCATCTATTAGATAGCAAAATGTTGAATTACACTTTGAAATTAATTTAGATAAGTGATGAGCAGTGTAAGCTATCTTAACTCTTTCATACCCAATCATCTTATTTAATTCTAAAGTCCTAGTCATATACATAACCTGTAAGCAGGATGTGTGAATAATGGAAAGAATTTATAGGCTGGAACAATGGCCTTCGACTCATATGATCCATATTTCAACTTAAAATTCATATACAATCATTGATTTCAAAGGGTTAAAAATGAAATTTACCACCATATACAGTAAGGTGAAGTAAGTGTTTGGACCAGAAAATTAATTTTCATTCTAAAATATTTATTGAAGAAACATAACTATGACTATGACAGCTACACAAACTACATACAGTATAGTCCTCATGATTAGAACATTGCTTAACTTGAACACTTCATTTTTCAAGCACATTGGGCAAATAAATTTTGTCCTTTAATACAAATGTAATTTTGCCACTCACATGACACCAGCCTGCTACTCAGCATGACCTTGCCTTGCTCTTTTAATTATACAAACAACCTAAATTGGCAAATCATATTTGAATCTCAAGGTACCATTGTAAATTATAATTTACCCACCAAACACACATAACCAAGAAATAAGAATGAAACTGTTTAATTTATAAAAAGTACTTAGAAATTTGAAGAAAAATTTTTTTAATGCTTAGAGAGTCTACCTACATTTTAAATTATGGCTTTCATAAGTTTCAACTAAATTCTGTTAAGGTTTGAGAGGAATCTTAGCCCAATCTTCTTTAGCAAACCCATTCAATTCATTAAGTCAGTCCGCAACATGCCCCTGCACTAACAAGGCTAAGGCTAACAAGAGTCATGGTTCCTGTCAGTGCTTGAATTTGAAGGCAAGAGTAGACAGTACATAGGATCATGGGGTCAGTTTATTACTGTCTAGGAATATGCCACTATTAACCCTTTAGTGACTAACTTATTTTTGCCATAAGGCTGCATTTAGCAATGTTCAAGAAACTATTTGCTGCTCTACGTATATCTACAATAAGAACTGCATTTAGCTTTTTACTCAAAATTAGAAATATTCTAATGAACTGGGACATATATGTCCTTTTGATTGCTAAAGGGCTAATATCTCAAATGTTAGAATGGCTTCTTACAATTAACTGGATGTGAATAAAAAGTTAGAAAATTCTGAAGAAATCAACCTGGGTCACTTTCTGCAATACTTTTAACAAAGAAAGAGTCTTACATCTTCATACTTTATGAGGGTCAATATAAGATTATAATTAGAATTGTTACTCATACTAAACTAAATATACAGAACTAAGTTATTTTACAATTTTAACATCCCAAGTTATTAGACAAATCTAATTCAAATTTTTTGCCAAAAGCATTAGGCAAGTAATTCTCTCAGTTACTTTAAAATCTACAGCTTAAATCATTATTAGTTAGAGGCAAGCTTAAATGCAGTTTCAAGAAAGGAAAAAGAACCATTTAGCACAAATTGTAGGAAGATAGGTTAATACTTTCTTTACTTTAACCAATAGCACAGTGTTTTAGTCTTTATACAGCCTTCATTTTGGTGTCATTGAATGGGAATGTATTTCTGAGAAGTAAAAATCTATTTTCAAAAGATTTGTACTAAGGCCAAATTAGTTTATATTGTATGTTTTGCTTTATCAGTGCTATTAAAATAAGTGTATTTCGACTCTTCTTTAAGTTTAGAGAATAAAAAAAGTCAGATGGGGCTAGATCTGGGCTAAAAGATAGATGTGGCAGCAATTCCCATTAAAATTCTCTTAAAATTTTTGAAATGTGTGAAGAATGCGCTGAGGTGTTGTGATAAAAGAGGGTTCTGCAACAGAGCTTTCCTGGATGCTTTTCAGCAAATTCTACTTTTATCTCTCTCAAAACTTCTACATAATAGGCTCTTGTGACAGTTTCTTGACTTAATACAACATTTTCAAGTTCAAATGTTTTGTTAGCACTATGGGTCATGGGAGCATTCTGCATGTTTTTTTAATTACCCTCATATTGATTTCACATGATATAAATTAATACTGCTGGCAACCAGAATGAGTATAGCTGTAACCCAAATGTCTGCTGAGTTTGAGTCACTGCTTTGTAAATAAAAGTAATAGTATGGAAATGGTTTGAATATCATT
Source organism: Orchestia grillus (assembly GCA_014899125.1). NCBI lineage: Eukaryota > Metazoa > Arthropoda > Malacostraca > Amphipoda > Talitridae > Orchestia > Orchestia grillus. The sequence goes on from VOMN01020412.1 coordinate 11,015, forward strand.
CAATATCACTTATTTGCTTTGAAACCTCTTAAAGCTAAATTTCCAATACTCAGAAAGTGAATTTTCGTCCAATGACACTAAAATGAAGGTCATATACTGAATAGGACACTTTAAGCAGTTGGCTACATTACAATACATATTTACTAGAATGTGGAATCTATGCCCAGGTTTGTTCCTACACACTGACACAAGGTAATTAAAAAATGCAAGTCAAGAAGGAAAAGAATGAAAAGATAAAACCTAATCTATCAAACCGACATGAAAATGGAAAGAAACAAATAATACAAAAGATAACAGTCCCAAAGATTCAGGTACAGTTGAAGTAACCTTTCCGTGACCCTTGAGGTCAATGGCTTGATTTACCGGCCCAAGCTAATACTTGATTGCAGAAACTAATGTTAATTACCTTTGAATTACGTTACATCAATTACAATCAGTACCTTAAAATATGAACAAGCTTACGGTGACCATCACAGTGCATTTCGTATTAATCAATTTTGTTCAAAGAATTTAACTTCGACCTTTATTCATGCTACACTCAGGCTACTCAGCTGGAGTTAACGTCACCCTAAATAGACTACAATCTAAGGTACAAAAATACTGACAACAAGCTATACATTTTGTAAGCTTTTACTTATCAGGACTGTGCAGTTTGTAAAAAATACAGAACACATGGCTACCTACAACTATCACTCGTATTCTACACTCGGCTCCACATGGAAGTCGGAACACAACTGTTTACGCGCTACAATCTGCAGTAACTAAAAACACGATTTTGCCTTTTAAAGTCCTGCACGAGGTTTAGTACTGCTTGTGTATCTACTTTAAATTACAAGTGACATCTTCTTTAATTTCAAGTGAAATTAAATTTCTAAAATATTTTTTCTTTTTTCTATTACAAGCACAGAAGTGATATCCTTTTTTCGACCCGGTTTTTCGTTAAATGTTTATCATTCTCTCTCACTGTTGCAGATTTCATTTTTACGTAAAGTTTCCACAAACTTAAAATTACCCTCAGATTAAAGCACATCAAATTTTCTATTGCATCGCTTAAAGCAAAAAAATCATTTTTATGCTCAAAACACAAACGAAAGGCCTTTTCTGCCCTGTATTTAGTCGAATTTTCATTATTCTCTCCTACAAATACAAATGTCTTATATTTTATAGTTATAGCCCCTATAAACTTGAAAGTGCTCTCAAATTAAATTTTATTGACTTCTTTATTGAAGAATAACACAAACCACATTCATTTTCCTACGACAAACACAGACAAAAGTTTTTCTTTTCGACTTTGTTTTCTGTGGAATTTTTATGTCTCTCACAATGTGATAAGTCTTGTTTTTCACCTATAGCACCTACAAACTTTACATTACTCGCAAACTGAAGCTCTTTAAATTATTTATTAAACACAAATAAAAATAATTCATTCATAAATAGGATATATTTCCTGCATAGTAATTATTATTGTAACAATTCATAGGTCACGCGTTCCGATTTACCTGGCCTCATATCAAGGCAGAGAAAAATAAGACTCTTTGATAAAAGCCGAAGTACACCCTTGCATGGAATACCTATTTTTAGATATTGCCCTTCATTTCAAATAACGATGAATAAAGTAGTAAATGTGAATTATGTGATTACTATTTACTTTACTGCAGTCACCTTCACAGAGCGTTCTACTCATTGTACTGCCTTCATTTGGTGCCACTGATTGGGATTATTTTTTCGAGTGGCGGAGATCTAATTTTCAAAAGTGTACAAGTAACAAAATAAAAAAATTATTTAATATTGTACAACCTGTCATCCTCTTTTTTACCCTTCTTTCCGGTTAATTACGATAAGTCAGGCTAGGCTAAGTTATTAAGTTAAGTAGATTACGTTAGATTGGACTAGGTACGTAAGGCTAGGTCTGGATAGGTTGATTTCTTTAATTTTACATAAAGTTATGTTTAGATTGTAAGTTAACGGTCGTCAAAACTTTCCGTACAGTTTTCGTGAATCAGTTCTAGTAACATGGAAACGGTTTGAATATCTTTCCATGTGATTCTTTCTATGTTTCAAAACCATCAACCGCTGCAGCTTGAATTTGTCGGTAAAATGTAATTGGAGCCCTCCCTTCTTGGACAAGTCTTCTGCTGTGTGTCTGTGTAGTAGGACTTCAGATGTTAGACTCCCAACTTGGACAAGTCTACTGTTGTATTTGTGGTAGGACTTCAGATGTAAGACTCCCAGCTTGGACAAGTCTACTGCTGTGTTTGTAGTAGGACTTCAGATGTAAGACTCCCTCACTGGACATGTCTACTGTTCTGTTTGTTGTAGGACTTAAGGTGATGAAGTTTACAAACCGTCGTCTACAAAGCGATGGGCTAAGAGCTAGTGTTGTTCAATGTATTCGATGAGGGAATATTCAAATTTTTCATTTCGGGATGGATTTCGTTCGATTAACTTTTAACATTATTTACTCTACTACTTGAACTCATCTGCAGGGTAATCTAATATAATAGCAGAGAAGCTGTGGTATTAAGATTCCTGAGGTGTGTTTCAGAATTATTGCTGAAAAATGAGCCTCCGAGCTGATAAGGAACGGCAAGCACACAAATTTCATGTACAAATTACTGGGATGCCAGCATTAGCAAAGAGCAGATAAGATGTTTTTACGAATAACTTGACAATTTGTGTAAAGTGATTCACATTTCCTGTTTCTGTCTGTGTTAGACAAGTCTTAATGTCTGCGTGCTACCAGGAACCTGAGTTATCTCTGCTTCATTTGTGCGTCGGTCGAGCTTGAACTTGTTTTCCTTTGTGGATCATAAAATGTTGTTACTATCACTGACAGGACATAAAATTTTGTAATGCAGCAGCGTAACCAGCATATCACACGGTGTTGCGAGTTTTGAAGGGAAGAGAAGGTGAATTCAGTCAACATTGCATCTCTTCGGATACCCCTTCAGGCCAACTCTGAAGCTCGAGTGAACATGTGATGACAAATATGTCGCGTTCACAGAGATCCACAGCGCACACCAGCAGTTCGTACTCAGGTATCTTTACGTCTAAAAAGTAAATCTATGCTAATCTGAATATCTGAAAGATTGACTTATATGGACTTGGACTATTTCTCCTCTAAAGTGATGCTGGAAAGACATGCCAACTGGGCTAGTTAATTTTAAAATGCCTGTGAAGAACAAGAATGTTGTTTTTCCAATTGAGGAATAGAGTTGCCAGGTTTTTTACAGCAGTACTTTTGAACATCAACCTCGTGTGCTTTGTTTTCATCCAAACGTCAATCAACTAAGTAAGAACAGTTTCCAAAGAAAATTTGACTGGTTGCAATCAATAATCGATTTTGGAAACTGGTAGTTAATGTGCTTTACGTTCATGATTTTTAAAAACTCCAAATTTGAAGTTAAAGAAGAGAAAATATTCACACACGGCTATATAGGTCCGTTTAGGACGAAAGATATCCTTGTTTATTCTCCAAGAGAGGAACATCCACACTTCAGCAACATTACATATTATTATTACGACTACATCATCACGATATGAAATGTACGGCCACATCATCATTTTGACTACTGACTACATCATCTATACGACAATATCATCTATGCTATATGAACACATGTATGTGACTATATAATTTATGAGACCACATCATTTGTAGGACCACATCATCTATACGACCACATCTTCTATACGACTAAATTTTCTATAGGACCATCATCTATACGACTGCATCTACTCTATGACTAAGCCGTTTATACGAACACATTATCCAGCCGATAGCACCTGCCAGCGATAGCACCGCTGTTTTTGACTGCTGTGATGCGTTAACGATCTTTTATCTGTAAATTACTTCAAAATTGACTGGCTAAGAATGTCATGCTACCGCATTCTACAAATGTATCTTTGTTCTTCTGTCTACAGAAAAACACAGTGTTTAAGGAAAGTTTTTGTTCCAAACTTCTACGCAGCAGCAAAAAAATCATTCCTCAAGCTGCAAATCTTCTCAAGTATGAATAATTATTACATCACGATAGTCTGCGAGTGATGTACGTGGTGGGTCTCGAAAACGTTTCTGAGTCAATATAACGAGATGTACCAGCAAAAGTTTCTAACGAAATTGAGGAGATGTACCACCAAAACGAGGCACAAGCATCTTTACTTCCTACCACAGCGATGTTTTCATCGATTTTAGAGAAGCGTCTGCAAAAAACTCCTTCTTTTTTAGTCCCTGTCACCAGGGAGTAGGCCATGCAGGATGAGCTAGAGAAAGCGACTCAAGCTATCGGCACACTCTGTGTACTTGGGCAGTTGCTGTGTAGTGCAAAAGAAATGAAGAATGAAAGGTAGAAAGAACGCGCTTTCTCGTTGCTTCCGGCTTACGCCTAGAAAAATGAATGTTTTTATTATGTGATTAGGCGAAGGGAGAGTGACTGTGCAGAAATCTCCAGCCTCGTCAGCGAAGATTAATCGCAGCTCGAAGGAATATTTTCGAGTTCAGTTTTCTCCCGCTCCGTTGAACATCGTAGCGTGACCTCAATACACTCAGCATGATGAGAACAATTTGGGGAAGTGAGAGTTACCTCCGCTCCGTTGAATTTCATTTTAGGTCTCAGGGCAGGAGTATATTGCTCGGGGTGGATTAACGGATTTACTGGCTATAGTGTAGGTCGAGTGAAGTGTTCTCGTAGAGGAATTTCATTTCAATCGGGCTGAACCACAAACCACTTCGGAATTTAATAGTCTTATACATTCTACATTCTAATTAGGGGTGCTGTACTGTGAGGGAGACGGGTTCATTTTCCTGTTCCGAGGTAAGAATTTCGTGACCACGTGAAAAAGAACCTTAGCGCACACCCGGGAATCGAGCCTGAGACCTCCTCCATGGAAGACGAGGCGAACTGTGCGATGTGGGGCCTGGAGGCGGCAATTAGCCCTGCCATTGGAGACGCACGTTGCTTAAGGCGCCAACACCGCATCGGTCTTTAATTGTTTCTGCTATTTACAGTCCTTATTTCTTACACCAAATTGAGAGCGCTGATATTCGAAATAACAAACAGAATTCAAGCTTACAGATTGCTTCATTAACTAGTTCTACACCAATTATTTCTGTATTGTTCAATGCCTTGCAGTTATTGAAGTTCATTACCGATCACAACTTTTGAAATCAAGTCCGCATCTGAAGTAGCTGAAAAATTTCTGAACTGCTCGAATTCTGTACCACGTGTGTCCTATCAAAGAAAGAGAGAAAGAAACTATTTTAAAATGAAATTGACGTAGAGTAAAGCAGATTAGTTTTCAATAGCTTTTAATTAATGACCGACCACACGAGTGGAGTGAAAAATGTGGGGTTTAAGCTCCGTTTCTAAGAATGAGCGCAGCACAACCACATGAAAATCCAGCAGTCGGTGAACAGGGAGCGAACCTGGGCCCTCCTCACTCGAAGTGGAGCGCGTTTCTCACTGATCTGTGGCCTTGAATTTATGTCAGACTTTCGTTGACGAGATCGACTTCATTTGACTGAGTTTGCTCATTCGATTATTTACCAATCTCCGAGTTTGTAGTAAAATATCCCATACCCAGTTAACAATTCATCGGTTGTTATTCATTACAAACGCTGATCGAGGCACTGCAATACTCAGCGGTGATTTTTCTCGAGGTTTGAATAAATTCACGTCTGATAATCGCGTGCTGGAAGCATGAAGCTGTATGAATGGTTGTGAGCAACCAACTCTCAGCGCCAAGTGCCAGAGCTATGCGCTCGGTGCTTCGAGGGAGGCAGACGTACGATAATGCAGCGCTAGCTGAACTTCCTCAGTCGAGTTGAAGCTGCATGCTTGTCAGGTGAGGTACAGCGCTGCCGGCTTCGCTCTACATAGTGGACTCTTCTGTGATTTGACCGGAACTTAGCGTGGAAAAAGCTGTTTTCCAATGCATGTTTAGAAAATTCTGTGCATTACTTTCTCAATAGAACTCCAGGTGTCAGTTTTGAGTCATCAACTTATCATATATCAACATCAAGTTAATTTTACGCATTGACTTCACATAATGATGAAAATAGTTGTTATTTTGTCATTTCTGGCAGTGGTGTCCGCAGAACTCGTTGTGACCAGGCCCGGAGAGTCGACTCACAGCGTCACATGGCAGCGTTTTTCTGCAGGTCCCCATATGTCAGTCCGAGCATCCCGCTCTGCAGGCCGCCCTGGCACACCTGCAGACTCGTGGTCAGCTGCAGGGACAAACTATCCTGATGAAGATATGTTCGTAGTGCTCAGGAGACCGAAAAGGAATGCCAAACCCAAGCCTTTATTAATACCTCTGAAAATGCTAGAGAGTATAAAAAATAACGAGAAGAGGCACATAGATGACTCTGCCGAAGTCACAAACGAGCCCGCTTTACGGACCCAAGATTTATCTCGTCTTGAGACCTCGCTTTTAAATAGAAGCCTGAATTCAAAACAAAATAAGAAAAAAGAAAACTTCGAGGAGAATTTTCACACTCCTGAATCGCCAGCGTCTTCTGCTGAAATATCTGCTGCTGGTGTGTCCGAGGGTCAGAAAAACGTGAATCGGGAAAAAATTCCTCCAAATATCGGTAACACAAATTCGAGTGGATGTCAATCAACGAATCACGAGCCAGAAACAGAAATGAACGATCAGACGCATCCTGAAATGCAGCTCGATTCAAACATTGAAGCTAAAGCCTTGGTTGGTGGTTTCGAACAGGTCGTTGCATCTTCTGTGAGCGTCGGCCAGCCTGACAATGTAGAGCCGAGAAACTTACCTCACGAGCAAATATTTAATGATGTTAGCATCATCTCAGCTCCGTCAGAGGCTGGCTTGTCCTTTGATCCTTCGAATGCGGCACTCAACGGCTCTGTGGCGTCTCCTGTGAATTACACTTCTGTGGACAACGTAAAGGCTCTTCCTAGTGCCCACTCCCTGGAGGGGGAACAGTCTGTGCTGCGAAAACTCTTACAAGAGTCAATTCTTACTCAACTCGCAGAAAACAAGTCGCACAAACCTGAAACTGATCTCTCAGGGGAGAGTTTTGGGGAAATTCCTTCTAACTCGTCTAGCGTCGTGCTGCATCAGCTCGCTGATATAAAACAAATGCTCAGGTCCCACGTAACTGAGAAAAATGAAATTTTCATGTCAAATTTGGACTACAAGTACAAAAATTATGTCGAGAAGACCACTAGTGCTTTAGAATTGTTGAAAATGAGATCAGAAGCAAACGTGGACAATACAAAAGAAAAAATAGAGTTAATTTTAGAAAATTTGTCAATCTTAAAAATGATGATCTTTGGCCAAGAACAGAGAATTTTGATCAACGACAATAGGATTGAACAATTTCAGGAACTACTCAACGAGAGGATGTCGTGTGAGCAGGCTGCCAACGCCAGCGCTACTGGAGCTCTGGATACCCCCAAGCAGCAGGAGGGCATCAACATCACGTCTCTCGACGATTCCTTGTCTGGGATCAGTCTTATTGATTTTAATTTTACAAAACTGATGGAGAGAGCACCTCAAATGATGAACAATACTTTTGAAGACATATATGAACAGATTGGCAAGTTGGAGAAAAGTGTTGCTTCATATGACTCGAAATTAGATCGTTATTTTTTAAAGAGAGTTGAATCCCCACGAAAAGAGGACACTGGCTTGTCTGAAACGAGCTCATTATGTCAGTGCAATCAAAGTGAACTTCAAATAGAAATAGACTCCTTGAAAGAACGCATTACAACACTTTCTTCTTCGATGAATGAATTCAAAGATGCCGAAAAACAAAATGCAATCAGGAGTCAAATACGCGAAGAAAGTGGAAATCTGGAGTTTCTGAACGGTTCAGAGAGTGAAACGGCCACTGCCGAATTAAGAGTAAATAATTTAACTCGAGAAAAGAGTGAAGATGACACATTAGCTTCAAAAGTAAAACTTTTGGAAACTAAGTTAGCGCATTTTGAGACAGAATTATCGAGCATCGGTGACCTTCGGAACGAGGTAGCCCTCCTGAAGCAGCGGCTGGATCGCGTCCACCTCACCAACACATCGTCAGCAGGTAGGCAGGACTCTTGCCTCTGGTGCCGTCATGACAACGTTGCAGTAGTTAGCCTGCACGCACTCCCAACTACTCCTCTAATTAACCCTTAAATGCACCGTGTATCATAAATGGTACAAACTAACAATTAGATGGAATAACCGGAAGTCTCGCCTTGTATCGTATATGATACAACTAGCAATTTAGTTAATTAAATGGAAAAATTTACAATCTAATTTGATCTATGGGTTTACTGGCTTATTATAATGTTGAATTACCCTCAAAATATTTTGTTTATCCTTTAGATAAATGAGTGCATTTAAGGGTTACGGCTAGCTAACCCTTCACCAAGAGGTATTCGGGGTGATGCTTTATTTTTTATTAATAAACATAAACAAATTTGACCACCAGGCTAACCATGTGCGATAATGATAACGTTCTTCCCGTTTGCGTAGCAAATTAACAATGAAGGTGAAGTATTTAAGAATATTTTTTTTTTGACATTTTGAGACTTGGCTCATCTTCGACAATCAAAGACAACAATGTGATCAAAATTTCATATACGAATTATGATGGCACAATTCATCAGTGTAAACTACTGAGAAAGAACTACCAGATAACTATTGTTAGTGGACAAGAACTCTACGCATCACTGAGGGATAGCTTCCTCGAAATTAAAGAGATCGAAATTTTTCGTTGTAGAGGCTAATACTGAGAATTTATCAATAACATTTTCGTGACAATTGCCAGAGGGACCATATTTTTAGCGTCCTGCACTAATGTACTGCAGCATTATGTAGTCCTATTTTAAAGTGTGATCGCATTGAATTTTGCAGATTTTTGGAAATCAGCCTGTGCTTGAGACATCCAAATTAAATGTCTCACGTCCTTCTTCTCCATTTCTATTATGTTCGACAATGTTCAAATTCATTACTCATGCTAAGAGCTTCCAGTGAACGACTAAATAAGAATTGCCGCATGATTTTTCACACATCAGGACTGTTCTAACGTAAGGTATCTCCCCTTGACAATAATCCTACCTGATTTTCCCCATAGGACAGCAGTTGTCGGAGAGTGTGCCTCAATGGAAGGAGGGTCCGCTTAGATTGCTTACGCTTGAGATCTTAACCTTTATTCTTACCATGGAATGAAAGGAAAAACGTTATTATTACGGAATTAAACATTAAGTACAACTGAATGGCTCTTGAATGCCTCTTGATTAGTGGCGAGGCACCAAGTGCTCTGAGGAGTGCGGGGTGTGAGCTCCCGTTCTCAAGGCAAGCACTCTGCGACTCTGTAACTCCGTCTGATCAGCTGGGAGTAGAACCTGCGACCTCCTCACTTGTAGTGGAGCGCGTTGCCCACTGCACTACAGAGCCCCTAAGGACCACTTGCTGTCTAGGCTGCCAGAGCAAACTCGCAAGACAATCTTGCACTGCAGGTGTGGCTGCTCAGCCCTCGTGCCGCACATTTGCCCTCTAGGACGCAGCAATCATGCATACGGAAATGTGCATTTTACCGGGAAATTTGATGGATGAATTATAAAATGAACTATTTTAACTTGCTTTATCGTTAAACTTCTATAGACACACTGTAGAGTCAATTGACATTAATAAAGCTGCAGAGTTGAATGACATAAATTATTTTGCTCGCGAAACTCAATACTCATTAAGGGGGAAAATGGTGACAGAGAAGATCTGCGCTCGTGATAGCACGAATCTATGTACCCACCGCACATGAGTTAGCGTGTTCAAGAAAGAACTCGAGTTTAATCTTCTATCTTTCCTTATCGTGCATCTTTAAAGGATAAACACGCTCTGACGTCGTCGATTCTTTGAAAAATTGTTTATAATTTTCCTTCATAAGATCACTTGGTTTTTTTTATGAGCTCTCAGTGCTGGTTGTACGAGTAAGCACCTCAGTAAAATATTCTGTGGGTAAAATATTCTAAGGACAACTTATGAGGTCAGGCCAGGATAATTACCCAAGCAAGCCTTATCGTGGCCGATTCCTTTAGTGATGGGGTCCGTCTAACGGTGCCGTGGCCCGAGCATTTCTGTACTGAACAACCCACACGTTTGGTGCACACAGGAACTTGGTAGCGTGCCTGCCCAACCGGCACCTCTCATGAATAGTGAGCATTGTTCCTCTGTGCAAATGAAACTTATTGAAGTTCCAAACATTTCAGCAAGGCGTAACTCTCGCTAACGAGGCACCCAGCATTGCAGGATTCAAAGCTCGATACGAATTAGTTGTATTATTACGCTTTTAAATTAGGATATGAGCTGGTCTTCCAGGAGCCTTTGGCAGGCTGGGTACTGTAAAATTACTGCGTTTCTTATATTTTTGCCCTAGCCGTAGTCAACAGGGATATTTTTGGGCACGAATTCAACGTAAATCTCTAACGCTAACTTCTTTACGGTGACTCGTCGTGGTAGTAACGGGAAAATTATGAAAACAGTAATTATGATAAATTAATGAAATACAATTATAATTTAGGAGTATTTTTAGGTACGACATTTTGCGTTGTTTATCTCGCTAATGAAGCAGAAAATAGTTCTTAATATCTTAAGAAATTTTTTTTTACATTATTCACAAGTTTAAGATAAGTCTGTTCCTCTCTCCTTAACATTATGACTTTTTAACAATAATGAAAGATGGTGAATCAGATCGTGGTGTGCTGTAACGGTGTTACGAGAATGCCATTTGATAATTTCAAACAGAATACAAGCAAAGCTATCTTTAACAAAACTTAACATGAGGACCTAGTGATCAACTGGATACACTTTTCCACCGTGGCATGAAAGGCCGGGAGAGCTGACTCTAAACTTACTCGTATATGTTGACTGCTCAGTGCATTAGGTTACTCACTCTGTAAATTCTGAAGCCTAATTTTTATTTTCTAATGTACTCGTACAGATGACATCTTAACGAACTTAATAAAGGGAGATATTATTTGTTTGCATGAATATTCGCATACGACTACATATTCTGCGCTTTCATGCTAGACATTACGGCCAAAGGAAAATGTATTCAGACCAGCACACCTTGTCCGTTTCACCCGGTATCAGTTAACATGCGGTGACCGTAGATGAGCGGTCCGACTGCACCGCAAGCAGACGACAAATGTCTGACTCTAGGACTCCCGCAGAGGACAGGTAGCTGGTGGTGGACCAGCAGGAGTGCCTCCAGCGAAAGCCCCGGTCTTATCTAACGTATCACGAGTGAGTGTCTGGCGATGACAAATCCTGCAAAGCCCGGTGAAACATCCTCGCTGAAGAGGAATCGTCCATGCAAATCGTAGCAAACTGATAGTCGCCCATGAACATTGAAACGCACTGTAGGCTAAAATTTTGAAACTTCCATGGAAAGAGTAGCACGTCTCACATAGACCACATACGTTATTTCAGCGCGTGTAACACGCGACAGACTGAAGAGGCTCTAATTTGAAAACCATTGTAGCAAAATCCAACGTTTTGATGAGGAATGTATAAAGTAATGATCACTAAACGTGAGTAGTTGGGGAATGGGAGAACGTTATTTGTTCCGATCACAAATTGTTCCCGTTTTCTTATTAGAAAGTTGGGGTTAATGTGATGAGATACAACTGGAGGCGTGAGTTCAGAACGGCAAGTTTTTCACACCAAATGCGGGGTTGTTTGAAAATAACTTGGGACTTGTATTATCGTGTTGCTGCTTGGAATGGCCATGTTGCTACCTATGAATATTACAATAGATTTCAATTCGTTTATTAAGTAACGCATTGTAGTCAAACATGGTTGAATCCAAAATGATGATTCACCCACACTCATGGCCAAAAAAAGTTATCTTCGTTCGAGTAGTCGAGGAATGTCATCAGTCAAATCGCTTAGCGAACAAATGGCCGGATCTCAACCTCATTGTATAACTTGCAATGAAACTTTTTGGATCAGAAACTAAGAAACATGTTCTCAACTCCATTACTAAAGCAATGGGCTGGGTGGAAGAAAGATATCCCAGCAGCATTTATTTAGATAATTTGTAGGTCTATTTGTCTTTAAACAAATTCGTGGCAGTTCTTTTCCCGAAAAAATATTGGGTTGTTCAGAAAATAATTGCATTTTCAAGAATTCTGTTATAAAGTTAGATTTTACTATGATATTTTCATTATATTTTGGGTAACCTCCAACGTACCTAATAGTTAATTTACGGTTTTTAATAATTTTCTGTGTATTTTCTCTCGGAAGCATTATTAAAGTAAATATAACAGGAGCGTAATATTTAAAATAAAAGAGAAAACTCTCGTTCACTCTTCCTGTATGAGTTCAAGCTTGGGGACAACGCCCCCAAAACAACTGCCAACATCAATAGAGCATGGACAGAAGGCCACACAAGGGATAGGACAGCACGAAGGGGATTGCAGAAATTTGGTTGAGGTGGTGAGAGCTTTGAAGATGGAGAAGGCAAAGGACAGCCATGCACTTTTCACAACCAATATTTGAGGGAGATGGTCGAGCACGCTCCGCAGCAGAGTGTCCTATCACTCGTGGGGCATTCTAGTCATGGTCTAATGATTGGCGGTTCCTAGGGAGGCATGGGGACGAGTTTGAACTCAAGTAAGTAAAGAATACGAAAGTCTTTTCATTCCATATTCAAAATTGCGGCTAAAATTATGGGATATTCTTTCAAAGAAGTAGGTAAAACATTATTATTGAGCGCCCATCAATCATCAGGAGTGCTCAAGTTTGCCCTAAATACAATGAAATTAACATGTTAAAATCCAATTGTGAAACAGAGTTCCTGAAACGAGTCTATCGTCAAAGCAATCATGTAGAAATAAAGTGTTACATCAATGGCACCGATTCTGAAATTTCTGTGAGCGCAGGAATGTACAGTGTGCCTCAATGTAAGTACGTGATGGACGGGCGTACATTTGCTCGACATTATGTTCCATACCCAAATGGGGGCGTGTAATTCTTCAGAAATGTGCTGAATATAACAATATTGATAGATTTTGTGTTCAGTTATTCATCTTTCAGATTCGTTCACCTTTATGGAACACCCTGTGTATATTAATACCTTAGGTGATTATACATAAGTATAATAATCATGTATGATTATTATACTATAATTATTATAACCCGATTCGGCATACCCAAGTATAAGCCTGCGTTCTAGTAGAAGATCAAAGAATAACAGAAATAATGCTTGCAAATTATTGTTCTGACGGTCTACTCGCGGACGTGTTGTACTGCGTCTCTATTCTGTACACGGAATAAGCATATAATCTCTCCATACGCACCTGGCGTAGTAGCAAGTAATTTTTATGTATTTTGAAATGAAACCAAAGTTATTATGAAACAAAAATATGAAGCATAATTTATTCACCGTGAACTTGAAGAATTTAACTTGGGATTACTCTACACATCTTCATTGAAAAAAGGCGCGAGCAATGTAGAAATTTCTCCCCTTGCATTCGAGTTGTGAGATTGGAAAGACAGGTATGAAAGTGGCAGCGTTCACAGCACGCTTGACCAGCTGTGCATGCTCCTTACTGACAACATGCGCTGGCGTGATAGTACGAGCTCCTCTGAGTCTTGTGTTACGCAGTATTGGCCTTTCGAATAACATCTGTTCGAGAGCACTATTATTCACTAGCAGCTTCAAATACTGTTCACAATTGGGCATATTAACTATTTCGTTGAGATAATACTGAAAAGATGCTAAAAAAGGTCTCTGATCCTTTTAAAAGGTCACAAAAATTAATTACACTCCCATTAGGATCTTAAATTTTCGCCTGAGAAGGTGATTAGTAGCATCGAGCGATGAGTATAATGTTTATACACGGGAAGGCATTTCAGTCGTCACGCTTTCGTACTTGGTCCTCATTTATTCGCGAGAGATCTACTCGGCTATCGTCGCCCTTTGCTGTACTGATGCCTGGAGGTCTCAGTGACGCATGAAGTGGCAAGAATGGAGAGCAGGCAATTAGTCCCTTGTTTCTCACTCACAAGCTATTTTTTTGATGCATGAATGCCTGCAAGCAGACTACGTACGTTGATAATTTACAGTGTTTCAGCCCGATCCAGATAATTTGCAGTTTATGAGTATGACGTTGATCATTTAAAATTTATGAGCAGGATCTTGATAAATTACGGTGTCTGAGTACGATGTTGGTCATTTAATTAGAGTGTGCTAGTAGGACACTGATGAACAAATCAAGCTGAAGATTGAAGCCAAGATAATCGATGAGAAGAGCCATACCACAAAACAGGAGGCAGTGGCCGTATTTACGCTGCACAACACACGTTCGGTCGGGGCACGCTGCATGTACTGGTGTAGGCATGTGGAGCAGAGAGCACTTCGAGGCATTTGCAAGTTGACTGAACTTATACCAGGCTGAAACTGGCACACCTCCAGCCACTTCTGTAAACGGAGAAGGATGGAAAAGTGCCTCGCAGTATTGCGTTGTGTACATGTCTATGTCGGCCAAAACGTTTTCTGACAGAATCCGATAGTTCAACTCGTGAATTTATAGATCTTAAATTCAATTTATTAAATTTCAATGGTTTGCTTATCGCCATACGTTGTTACGTTTATTAAAGTCATAGGACCTAGCTGAGGCAATTATATTGGTAAACAGTATACATAAGTTATAGTTACTAATATAAGCTCCCCGGAAGATAATCTAGTTCCCTATCATTTTTCGAGCTTCAGTTATTTACTTTGTTTTTCTCTTGGGCTCCACGGCGTACTGCTAGCGTGCTGGCCTCGTAACCGAGAGGACCCTGGTTCAAATCTCGGCTCAGTCGAAGGCATTTTCACGTAAGCAGGGAGTACTTCCCTTGGAAAAGGAAGTTTAAACCACACATTCCTCACATCCCTCACCACGCCAGTAGTTGTAAGGCATTGAAAACCCAACGGTAAAACGTGTTGGAATTAATAAATGTTCTTCAATCGGTTTTTAAGGCTCTGGCCAAAGTTTAGGTTATATGCATATACTGAACAGACATCAGTCTTCATTTCAGAGCTAGCAAGATCTACACTTGTTTATTAGTTGCTCCACAAAGATGAGACGAAAGCAAGGCGTCCCTGAATTGCTACATGACTTCAGTGATCTGCTAATTAACCAAGTTTTGGCATTTGCACAATATCTGAAGGGAGAAAGGAATGTTGCCTTGCCTATCTTTTAGGATGACAACTGCGGGGTTGCATCGAGCTAGAGCTGCCAGTCACCCAGGAAATGTCAATCATTTAGATTGGCCTGATAAGTCCTCCGACATTAACCCAACAGAAAATGTGTGGGACCACCTAGAACGATATATTCCACATCGGAGAAGATCGTCTACGTATCGTGGCCGCGCTACGAGATCAGTTGATTCACGGGTGGTTTAAAATCGACCAGGTGTACATTAGGACACTTGTTGACTCAATGCCTCACAGAATTGCAGCCATTATTCCTGCTTGTGGAAGTCCTATACCATATCAGTAGCAGGTGACTATATTTTTGTCGGGGGAGCTCATCACCACTGGGTAAAGGAAAACACCAAGAAGTTTTAAATCAATTGACCAGTTTTACCTCCTGCAACTGCACTAATGCACCGTGAGATTGGTTTCTATTACGAGCACCTTCATGAACAAATGTACATACAGTATATGAATGGATATGGATTCAATAAGGGAGACTTGCCCGGTCTTTTCTTTCCTTGCAGGGCAGCCGATGTGCAGCACAAACAAGCTCCAATCCCCTAGAGCGGTCCATTTGAACATTTTCTATGTTTTCTTTCGCCTTTGAGTGCCATATGGACGGTTTAAATAATTTTCTAATGAAAACCGCGGTCGTCTTCCTTGTTATTTATTTTCTATCGCCTATTGAGACCATCACAACCGTTACAGTTCGACCTGTATTGCTAAATGCGCAAGAGAACATAGGTCTCGCTGCCTCATCCAGCAGATGGTCGCCATGTTCTAGAGCAGCGCGCAGCTCGCTAGCCTCCTACTGCATCGAGGAGATCCCTTGTTCGGTCCTGGACATGCGCTGATTCTTACGTGGTTCCGAAATTTTTTTTTGAAAGGAAGATCAAACCCACATTCCTCATAGAACCTGGGTGCTCTGTCGGTTATTTCCGTGGATCTGAATCACAATATTTTGTAAATGAATTTTACGAAGATTCTTTCCTTTCGTTTTCTTGAGCTTCCGCTCTCGATACGAGCGCATGCATTGACATCCACATGGGTTCAAGGTCCGTGGAGGCGGTGTCAGAGGTCCTGGAGCCCCAACGTATCCTGTGCGTGTCTCGGCCGCCTCAGTGCTGCCCCCTCTATCTTACGTCCCCTGCTCCAACATGTGCGCTCCCAGTTTAGCTTTTACCCTCAGGCATCGGAAATATCTATTACTTTGGATGCCTGAGAGCAGATATCGCCGCCGGATAGCTGATTATCGACCGGTCGGCCAGAGGGTTAAACTGGGTTGCACGACGCTGCCTTGCAATCACTGCGGGATGTTATTCAATTTCATTTGTTTTCTAAAATATGAGGTTTGTGGTAGACTTGCAGGAATAGAATTGAATACAGTAACAGGAACAAGCCAAGAGGCTCAGTCTCAGACCCCCACTCAAGTCCCATGACGTTACATTTCAATTACGCATAGGCACTCGTACAAAAATATAGTAAGAAAATTAAGATACAAAACATTAGCTTATGAGCTACTCAAGTGTATCCACACCTCCAGGTCAACCTCGAGCAGACCAGGGAAAGGAGAGGAGATTCCATAGTGGCCTGATTGTACAGTTCCGACAGCTCAGAAGTACAATTTCTCCCTTGACCTTGAGAAAAGAATAGGAGATTCGGCATGCAGAAGTTTAAAAACGTTCACAGCTTTTTCTCTACAGGAGTTCAAAGACGTGAATGATTTTTGCATCTTAAAGACATTTAGGACACTAGGGCGTCTCCTGAAAAATAACTCGTTTGGCTTTGGCATGAAAAACTTCCAATTAGAAGTCATGTTTGTGATCCAACGTCTGAACGCCGGCCTCCATGTCTCGGTCCCGACTGATGTGTGGCTGTCCCGGCAGCGTCCCCTGCAGCCTCACTGCAGCCCCACTGCAGCCCCACTGCAGCCCCACTGCAGCCCCAATGCAGCCCCAATGCAGCCCCAATGCAGTCACACTGCAGCCCTACTGCTGCCCCACTGCAGCCCCAATGCAGCCCTACTGCTGCCCCACTGCAGCCCCANACTGTAGTCCCACTGCAGTCCCCCTGCAGCCCCAATGCAGTCCCAATGCAGCCCCACCATCGTCCCATGCTGTCGCCGAATAAGCTCCCTCACCAACGAAGTTCAGCGAGTGAGGGCGGTCAAGTATTCATATTCCGATATTCAGTTAAAAGGCCCTCAACACGGTCAGTCAATGTCTGAAGCAGTGTCAGAAGACATCCAAATAAGGGAAACGAATGCTAATTTAGCTCTCTATTCTGGTTTCACTTCAGAAGTCGAGGGACTGTGCAGTCCCTTTAGGGCTTGTAGGGCCACACTCCACTCACTCTTGATTTCAGAATAAAGAGAAGTTAACATTCGATTACCGTATTTGGGTATATTCCGACATTATTTTCAGACATTAACTGATCGTGTGAAAGGGCTTTTCTCTTAGTGGGTTGAGTCAACACTCAAATTTTTCGTGGGCCATTGCGACGACGATGTACGTATGCATAAACTTTGGAAATTTCTAACAATTTTTGTTGCAGCCAGCTCGCTGCTTCGTCATTCCCCTGAAATTCGAACGTCATTGTTAATTTTGCTCCTAAAATGAAGCCTGGAAACCGTGAGTGCATTCATTCCGCGGGCTCAAAAACTCAAGATGCTGAAATGTGCAGAGGTCAATTCTTGGCTGAGGGGGGCCTGTCCCATGGGGTGCACGTATTGTACGTGTTGTGGTACACGTATTGTACGAGTTGTGGTGCACGTGTTGTACGTGTTGTGGTGCACGTGTTGTACGTGTTGTGGTGCACGTATTGTACGTGTTGTGGTGCACGCATTCTACGTCTTGTGGTGCACGCATTCTACGTGTTGTGGTGCACGCATTCTACGTGTTGTGTTGTACGCATTCTACGTCTTGTGGTGCACGCATGCCACACTTACTCCACTCTTGCCACACTCACACCACACGTGTCCCACTCACGCCACAAGTGCCACACTCACACCACACGTGTCCCACTCACACCACACGTGTCCCACTCACACCACA
>VOMN01020419.1:0-12831 GCA_014899125.1 Orchestia grillus
TCCAATAACTTATGGGCAATTTCAGTACAAGTCTTTGCTCGCGTATTTTCAAGAAAATTTTTGAAGACGTCATTGAACGATAACCAAGCATTTTTTTCAAGTTCTGAGATCTCGATAGAATGTTCATGTCTGATGAGCTGCCGAATCTGTACCGTCAAACACACCGGCCTTGATTTTTCTCAATTGAAAGTCTAGGAAACACGAAAATCATATAATTGAAACAGTCGCCCTCAGTTGACAATGTTTTCATAAATTCTACCATTACACCCAATTTAATTTGTATAGCTGAAGGAAGTGCGCATTTTCTTTTTGCCAATAAATGGCTCACGTAAGGTGATAGGATCTCCTAGCTTGACTTAAGATTTTGGAAGCGAATTCGTCCTAACTCATCGCTTCTCTCGAGTTCTCTTGTCCCATATGCGCTGATAGCAAGGAAACTTTGTACACTTGCGCTGCTCACTAAGATGGAAACATCATTTTTAGGTTAGCACAGATGATCCAATTTTATTTGCCATATTGCAACAATTCAATGAATCTCTTTATTTTTCCTCGTTATTGGCGAGGAAAAACAAAAGGCCCAATTGGCACTTGACTTGACCTAATAAATTTTCTTTTAAGCTCTGCTTTGAGCTATCAGTAAACAGTCGCCGTTCCGTAGAATTGTAGATCGACTGAAAGACACTTTCGCTAGCTCGAAAGTCGGATACCTTCGCTACTTGTTCAAGTTCACTCTTGAATTAGGAGTCCAGAAGCTTTTCCTGATTTCAACGACTGTAATTGATGACATTGTGTTTTCACATCACTCAGATTTTCTTTAAGGGTTATTTGAACGAAAACTGTTTCGGGGACTTCAGCATAACTGGATGACGGTTGATTTGGATATTATTTATTTTTCATTTTATTTTTCTCGTTATACTCTGAATTTTTCACTGGACAAAAGTAACAGTCTGTGCTATGAATCTTTTGCTCTTGAAAAACCAAATGCCTCTTTATCACGGGATCCACTCGTCCACATCTGTAAGCTCTCGACACACTGCTGCAAGATTTGTAAGGGGCTTAAGACTTATCGTCATCACTGAGTTTTATTTACCTTAAAATAAGCAAAAGATGCGTCCTTGAACAGTGTGCTGCTGTTTGTCCTTTGACTTGAGATGATAAAACTACCCCAGATCTATTAAAAGAAAACAGGGCCGTTCGTGCATTTACTATCAGAATCATCAAGGGCAGACATGATCTGAAAGAAGTGGATACCTGAATGAATGAATAAAACAGTGGGATTGAAAGAGTATTCCTTCGATAGTAATGGCCTGCATAGACCAGCACACACCTTCCACCGCACTGTTTCACATGTAACTAAATAAAGCAGTTTCAAGCTGTAGATTATTCCGATTGGAATTAGTAAACATATCTTATTCCATATTTCGAATTAACGTAATTTTGTTTATTCAGTTGTGAGCCGTACGAAAAAGTTTGACGTTTTGGAAAAAAACTTTGCTTCAATTTTGCAATCAGCTTGTCAATTTTCGGCAATACGAGCAAAAAACTTAACGCATAAGAAAGTTCTCCGAAATTATTTCCCCGATGCTATCACCTAAAATAAGGTTAGTAAGGATGATCTGTTGAAGATTCTTGCTACTGAGCAAATTACATACGGTAAATTATACCATGGAAAATAACTATCCGAGATTTTTGTATGATGGCGTCGTGAAAATGTTTTTAAAAAGGCATTTTGTTCTCGTCCTGTCACTCTCGCAGCATCAATGCAAAGTTGTTTGCGGAGCTGCCGTGGCATCTCTGAATTTTAAATTCAGAGAAGCCTTTCTTTTCTTCCATTGACGTATAACTACGGAAAACTTGTTTCCGAGCACCACCCCACAGGAGAATATGAGACTTAGGCTTCCTTTTCCAAGGGAAGCCCTTCATAGTTCCGGGAAAATCAGTTCGCCGTGGCTGGCAGCCGAGCCTTGACTTCTCAGCTGGCCGCCTTACAAGGTACCAGCGCGCTGCGGAGCCCACGGATTCCCCAAGGATGCGCAGGGAATTCAATTTTTTGGTCAATTCAATTTTTGCTACCGTTCGTTGTGTGTCCACGTGTTTTATAGGAGTTGCTTTAAGATAGGTTAACTTTTAATTAGAAGAAAAGAGTTCAGGAATTTTTGAGTGGTGGCAAGGGATATATCTATAAGCGTGACTGCTGCATGCAGTCCTATGTTGGGAGTACACTGCTCCAACAATTTATACAGCACACGGCATAGCCAATATTCAGGCATTTCGCACACGACATATCGTCCGGACGCCTCGCCAAATTATCCAGCACATCGCTGCAATAATTCACATCGTACTTTCAGTAATTTGAACCTTTCAAGACTTTGCAGAGGGCACAATAAACTTTGCTTCCGAATATTTGAATCACTGTTCATAATTCAGGAGAAACCAGTTTTGAATTACGATTTAAGTTCTATAAAGTTGTGTATTGCATCAACGTCCCAGCATGGCTGCGTACGTGAGAGTGTCTTTGAGTGTGGAGTGTGCGTGTGCGCGTGTGTGTGTGAGATATGCAAGGGTGTTTGACGTGAAATATGACTGGATTTTTTAATTTTTGGAGACAAGTCTGTGCTTTTTCTTTTTGGATATTTTGATAATTGTTTTGATTTTTACTCTGCTCTTGTTAAATTTCCCGCACTGACTTCACATTTTCTTTTAATTTTGAGCGAACTGTACCACAACGTGTTCTGTATTTGTAACACACAGTACGAGGTATGATAAGTCAATAACTGAACTGCGCATACTCTAGCCATCAGGATGGGTGAGGTTGAGGAGGCTGGAACATGTGTTGTTGACCTCGAGGCTTCCGGTGCAGGTGGGGTAGTAGGGCGTCTCACAAGCTTGGATAGTTAGTCATTACTCCCAGCCTGAGAAGGACGTAGTTTTGGCGGAGTGCTGCGTTTAGGATTAGCTCAAAAATCGAGCAAAGTATTAATCGCAAACTAATAAAGAAGTTTATAAAACTTCCAACAGATTATTTTAATTACTGAATGAAGCGTTTGGTGACAATTGCGTACCTGCAACTCCAGTTTCCGAACGTCACGAACGATTTTTGATTGGTTGGGAAGAGGTTGAAGATGATGAGCGTTTTTGTCGACTTGTCACATCAAGAATTGACGTTCAAAAAATCATTGGAATTGTGCGGAAAGACAGACGCTTGAATGTGTATTGGGTAATGAATGATATTGAAATTGACAAGGACACAGTAAAAATTTTCGTGATGATTTGCAAACAATAAAATTTTATTCAAATATTGGGGCATAAACTTTTACAGAAGTGCATCACAAAACGGGAAGAACATTTACTCTGACTTCATAGAGCGATTCCCAGCAGAGCCTGAACTGACAAAAAAGTTACCTCATGTGACGGAACGTAGATTTCCCAATACGACCCTGAAACAAAGCGTCAGTCCAGGAGCTGGAACACCCTTACTAAAAATTAAAAACTCTCTCAAGCAAAACGAGAATGAAAATCGTGTGGCTGTGTTTTAAGGCTAAGGGTCTCATCCTGATTTAATTGGTACCTCATTACAAAACGGTAGGCGAGAAGTACTACATTGAGGGCCTGACAACTGAGAGAAGGGTGAAGGATGAAAGACCAGATCCGTGGAACATCGACTCGTGGATGCTGTACCAGGGCAATCCGCTGGTGAACAGTACAGAGTGCAAACTGTAAATTGAAACCAATATAACTTCGAATTAAAAAAAGACCTGATGTGTGGGGTAACAAAGCAGGATACGAAAAACCTAGTGACTGATATTTATCAGTTTATAGATGTACTATAATTTCTCGCTACTTGTGAGTCCGGAGCATCAATGATCTTCTGGACAGACGTTCACTGCATGGATCGAAGTGATCAAAGTCCTCGCTTGATGGTCGACTTCAGGGAATGAACTGTGTTGTGAGTTGATCATTTGATACATTCTCAACTGCGTCCTTTAGCCAATGTGGCAAGGGTTCGAGTACGGTGAGCTTGACGGACAAATAGTACAAACAGTTACAATTTTTCAATCATAAGGTTCTGGGGTGTTTTGGTCCAATAAGCGGCGGCATGTAAAAGAACTTCGAAGAAGCTTACGTTCTTTTAAACTAACATAACTGGAACGGTACCGTAGTTTTCATTAATCGAGTGTAACATGACTGTCTCCAGAACCTTTGTACACTCAGTAGGGTTGATTTTGAGTCCTGTTTCGAGATAGTGAGGTGGGATGATTTTATCATCACCTGCAACACCTGCAAACACCATGACTGAGACCGAACTTTTACTCCCCTTGACAGAGGGTACTTGTGACAGATCTAAATCAATTATGTTCTCATTCCTTCAATTTGCGGCCTCATCAACAATTAATTCTTTCTCATCCACGAAAACGCGAACAACTCCCCGACATCCTTTCACATGGTTCATTTGTAACGGGTGTCTTTTTTCGGGATTTTTGATAATATAATTATCTTAACTTAATTAACCTGAGGGACCCAAAATGAGTTCGAAGGGCACTCGACAAGGAAGGGATATTTTTTCTCGACGATGACTTTTAACATCAGCGTCAAGGAGCAATTAACAGGACTTGGAGTTCTGTCTCCAGTAGCGTGGTGAAGAGGAGCACGTTTTGTCTCCATTATAAATCGGAACTTGAACTGATTTAAGATAATAATGTAGACGGCGGGAGGTTGGCTTACACAAGTTAGGCAATTATTTGCGGAGTCGGCGGAGAGGCAAACCAGACCCTCTGCCTCGAGGACCGTTCGCTCCTGCCATGGGTCTGTGCTATATCTACTGTAACTGCGATGCTATTTCTAACTTGAGGTGGTACATTCGGCTATCGCATATCTCAAATTCTTATATAATTGCATTGCATTATAAGTTAGAATCAGTGAATAATCAGTGTGGGACAAGAATTTCTACTATGAGTAAATAGACACTCCATCAGGGATTTTAGTTGTAAACGTCGTCTATCTGATCGTTCACTACATTTTTTTGCAATGAGATAGACGTTTGGCTCAAGAATATGAATCAATGCTTTCGAAAGAAGATCCTGTTAGACATAGGACCGGGCGCTTGAACTTAACTGAGTGATTCAAATTACTCTCCTGTCACAATCACAATGAGATGAGCGTAATAACCTTCGAACTTGTAACTCGGATGTTTCGATATGTATTCTACTGTAAAAATAGATTTTTCGGTGAAGTTTTGCACAAAATTTGTAGTCACAAATATAATCATTAGCAGAAAACAGATTCCCCAGCTTTCGCGCCATGCGATTTCTACCTATTCCCAAAAGCGATGAATGCATTAAAGGGAACACATTTTCAGTCATTAGAAAAGGTCAAGACAAAAATGGTAAATTTACTGAAGAGGGAGACACTAGTAGGCCTGTCGCACTGCTTAGGACTATGTAAAACCCAGATACAGATAGACGGCAGCGATGGTCAAGGGCGTCATATGCATAGTTAAAGGCAGTACGTCGAAGCGAATTAACGGTAATTTGTAATAAGTTGAAAATTAGCTTATTTTTTAGACCAGCCCCGTTATTTGACTGCCACATGTCATCCTTCGGAAATCTGAGCTTATAACATAAGTTTTTCGTTATAAATATTACCGGAATACATGCCCAATATCATTCACCCACTAGAAAAAACAACCACAGAACAATATTTTAAGCACGTTTGTAGAACGGCATGAAAGATGTAAAGAGTACACTTGCAAGTTTGGTTTGATCACTATGAACTGTAAGCTTACTAGCTGATGATCATGTCGTCAAATGCGCAATTCCATATTATTTGTTGAAACTGCCTGTGTGATTCTGAGTCACTCACAAGTATAATGCTTTATCATCCGCATATCAAATGGTTTTACAGATGTTAGTTAACATGAAGAATGTCGCTACTGAAATAATCAGTGACAAACTTAAAACAGATCCTTGTTAGACATATCAAGACCTAATGCATCCAATCCCATTGATTTCAACTCATTGACTCCTAAAAACCATTCAAAGAATTGACTATTATTTGATTGACATCTATTCAGACAAAAATAGACATTACATCCTAAGACATAAAGATCTAATTTTTCTCTTAATGTCATCTAATTCATTGTGTTAAACGCTTTCTGGAGTCTAAAAATAGGCAGACAGTGCGTGATTTAGCGTGAAATGATGACAATAAATTTGTAATTAATCTAATTAATTCAAGTGTAATTAATGCTGCGACACTACTAGTAGCCCCACTAGTAGTACTGGGGCGCTACTTTTAACATTTCCTTAAAACTATAGTGGGAATCTGAAAGAACAGCATTAGTCATTACTTACTCGTATGACTGCCATAGTCATTATTGCTGTCATTGTTACGACGTTCGTCATTTTTATTCAGGATTAGAAATTAGAGTGAAACTTTTCCATCTAAAATTCACGGAATTAAACTACTCCGACAATTTTAAATGAATTTAGCCGTTAGTAAATTGGATAAGAGTTTGATGGATACATATCACCAAATCATAACTATTAAATACGGCAATGCCTCGGCGTTCGCATTAAGTTCGTACGATCAAATGGAAATTTCGTTATCAGTGAAATCGAAAAGTGAGTTTTAGCGTGCGCATCAAAATCATAAAAATAATGCATTTAAGAAAATATGTACTAGGTTTTAGACGAAATAGTGAAAATAGTAGCAATTCTAGTTCAGTAGTTCAATGAGTCATTATGCCTTGAATATCTATTCGAAATACACATTAGTGGTTCATTTTTATTTTAGATAGGTACATTTATCTTACTTATTAATGCTTATTTCTCCAGATAGAAGTGCAGTGTAAAGTTATCATTGAAACGTAACCTCTCTCAGTTCGAAAATTGGTAAATTTTTTGAGCTCAAATTGGAGCAGTATCGGGGTCCAGAACAGCTGGTTCTTCAGTTCACTAGAGCTGCAATATCAATGACCGTGATAGAATTTACGGAAATGGGCAAAGCCTCAAGTAAGAGGAGTAATTTTGCAAGAATTTCAAAAAACACCAGCGAAAAAACGCGTGCTCAAACGCATTGAGGTGGAAAATCCCCTGGCAATTGCCGCCCAAGTAACTGCAGGGATAAATAAACATCTGACGGGGTCAGTTTCGACCAAACAATCGATCAATAAGCCCGGAAACCATTGGCGAGCCGCCAATAGGAAATCTCTTCTTTTTCAACGAAGTATTCATAAGAGGCTTGTCTGGTGTAGAAATGACAATGGCTGGTAGACAAACCGATGGAGGCGCCTAATATCTCGAGGTGGTCTTGCCTTGTCCTTACTCTCACTGTAGGACGAGTTATTGTGTGGAGGTAACTTTTATTTTTAAAAAAGGATCTTTTTTCGGACTCCGTTTTGTCCTTTACTTTAACTCAGTTTGAAAAACAATAGGATCTAAGTGAAGAAATAACAGTTAAATTTTGGAAAATAAAGATGTCAAAAATAAGCATGAACGATCAATTGGATTGTAGAAATAATGTTTGTGAAATAAGGGCTCATTGAAATGTCGAAGCACAATCTCTAATCTTTAACTTGTTTTTTCCAGCTCTTCAATCTAGTCTATCGCTAAAGTGCTTCAATCAAATTCATATAAATTTTCAGAATTATATTTCATACTTCTCTAAAGACATAAAGAAGCCAATATAAAAAGCATAGAGAGTTTTCTTAATATGCAATTCTTAATATGCAATTCCTCCAAATTCTCACTCGCGCAGTTGTTTCATTATCTTTATCAAACTGAATAAAAATTGCTGGGGTTTCCAAGAAAAACCCATAAGAGCAAGAAATATTCGGGAGACTACAGTGTACTAAAAAAATCGGTTAGCTTTGCATGATGGGCTTGAGCTCAACATATGAGCTGATCGTCAGCCATCTTTGTTGAAACAGGTTTCCAAGAGTTAGGGAGGTAGTAGTGCTTTTGAAATTGGAATCGGCTTTAAGACGGAGAGAGTTACATTTCTTCGCCATTTTATTGCATGAAACCAAGAGATTGAGGTGCTGATGTGTGATGAAATATTTTCGTGCTGTAAATTTTATTCGCTCATAAGTATGGACAATGAAATTTTGATCGCTTAACCGACACTAAAATTAATCAACGCTGAACATCTTTATTTTTGTGTTAGTGAGTTTTATCATCATTTAGTGCCATTGAACACCATGGAGATAATTATTTTCCTTCTTTGAAGTAAATTACCTAAAACACATGCCGTCTCAGTTTTTCTGAATGGTAGCGTCCGTCTAGTTTGTTCACGACGAAATTGGTGCCGGACTTTCTGTCTGAGGGCCGGTGATCAAAGGAACGCAGCATGATGATCCGGCCTTCCATCTGCCGTCAAGAAATGTCGTTCCGCGCAGGGGTTAGTGAAAGAGCGTCTGTGTGCGAAGGTGAAATTGCACGTGACTGTGACGGATTGCAAATGCTCACGCCGTTGATTCTTCTGTCTGAAACAAAAATGGTACAGAATGGGGATAAATGAAGATGAATTTAAAAGAGTTGACTTCCCAATGTGAATGATAATTTGACGTTCCGATAAAGTTGAAGAAGGTGAGAATGAGAGATTTGAAGGTGTAGCATAAAAGTATGACATATGTTTCTGGTACTCTTGTGCCTGGAGGAAGTTATAACACAGACAGTTTGAAAATCTGTTACGAGCTTGAAAATATGATAGCGGCTGGTGGTGATGGACGCATCTGTTATTGCAGTTAGAGTACCAGTTCGTGATGTCATACGTATCTGTTGGTTGCACAGCTGAGTGTTGGCAGTATGGTGGTCTATATATCTTGGATGTGAGTCCCAAGGTGGTGATCGTTTGGATGGTGGTCATGAGATGTATGATTCCACAGCTCATTAATTTAAAGTTATGGAGTAGAATACTATAGACAAGAGATCTGTGGTTTTCACAAGAAAAATGTCACTGATCAAGTTTTTTCCTTTAGAAAAATGTGACACAGCAGATTTTGAAAACATGCTATTCCGAGTTCACTGACGTACTTTGCGGCAAATATTGAAGTAGGATAGCAATTCGCGATTAGTAGCTTTCTTTTCATAATAAGAATTTAAATGGTCGAGAAAATGAGTTCACCTCGCAATAAAAAACACTCGTGCGGGTATCTAAGTGTAGGAACATTAATATTGGATTTGTTCAAGTGTCTTCAATAATATTTAATACCCTGGTTAGATGGTTATTTTATAGAGACGCTATAATTTTTTGTTGTAAGCTTGCACTTTGTAAGTTGGCGTTGGCTGCAGTTTTGCTTACAGGCAAACCTACATTAGGAGCCTGGACATGAGTATCTGCACAGCACCATTTTTGGAAGTATTTTTAAAATTTCAAATTCTGGTTTGAGTAACAGAATACAGGTTGTTCAGAGAACAATTATTTACTCGAATATTCAAACAAAACTGGATAAAATTTATTGATAGCCAGAAAATAAACCAAGCAAAAAAATGTTTGGAACGTAGGAATTTGACCAAAATTAAAAACAAATCTTTAGTACTTAGTTGCTTGACCTTTGCTGGCAACTACAACACGGATACAATTATTGTGCCTGGAAACTACCTTTTGACACTCCGTTTGTGGTATCTTGTTCCATTTTTGCATGCATAGGATCTCCGAATCAGCCATGTCCTTTCGACTCCGTCTGGGCACAGCAATTTTGAATATTCACAAATTTTGAATGGAACTGAGCCACGGAAGGACACCTATTTCCTTATTTATGAACCATTCTTTCGGTAGCTAAGAGAACATGCATTGGCCAGAATATCTAAACAGAACAGATCAAACTTTATTGCCAACCACAAAATCAACTAAGCAAAATATGTTTGTGACCAAAGTATTTTGTCAATATTGATATCATATTAAAACACCGTTATTTTATAGCACAATGTGAGTACCTTGGTTAAAAAACATTTTATAAAACTTTCAGAAACTTCCAGAAGCACACGTAATGAAAACAAACTACGATCCGTCAAATCATTCCCGTCCTGATTTTGTTGAAGATGGAAGTGTGTTGGATACAATGCCGAAAGTTAAAGGAAGACCTAAAGCTATCCGAAAATAAATAGCTGGACTTCGAAATGAAGGATTAACCTATAGGCATATAGCTAATCATGTTATGGTTCCATACTCAACTGTTGGGGTAATAGTTTGGAAGCATCAAGCGACGAGTAATCTCCAATCTGCCAAAAGTTGGAGCTCCTTTCAAGATCATGGACTACTCTCAAAGCTACATACATGAAAACCCATATATACCTTCCGGAAAAACTTGAGTTTCAAGGAGTTCAGTTGAAAAACGGTTACAAGAGAAAAACATTGAAGTGGTTTATATGCCTTTTCACTCCACATAGAACTTCTTTTCATGCAGCAAAACATGCCAACCACCGTTTAACGTATGCCAAAAAACATATTGACACCAAAGCAAAATTCAATTTTTCTACAAAACAACGCTAGTCATGTGTAGAGGAAAACAGGGACCGCCCATGATCCCAAATACACTATCCTTACCATCAAACATGGAAGAGGGAGCATCCTGGCGAGAGGCAGTTTTATAGTCCATGGTGTAAGGGAACTCCAAGTCAATGATGGAAAAATAGATAGTTCCATGTACAGGTAGGTGCTGAAGCAAAAATTTCTTCCTAGAGAAAGATAATTCTGCGATCGGCGCAAGTGGTTCTTTCAACAATAGATTGACCCCAAATAAACATCGAAATTAACATAGAATGGTTTTCTACTCAGTTGATTTTCTGGTTGTCAATAAAGTTTTCTCTGTTCTGTTTAGATGTTCTGGTAAATGGATGTTCTCTGAGCTACCAAAAGAATGGTTCATAAATAAGACAATAAGTGTCTTTCCGTGGCTTAGGCAATCGCCTGACCTCAATCCCATTCAAAATTTGTAGAGAATATTCAAAATTGCTGTGCCCAGAAGGAGGCCTAAGAACCTAAATGATTTAAGGATCATCTGCATGCAAGAATGGAATACGACACTACAAACGCAGTGTTAAAAGTTAACTTTCAGCTACAATAACCGTATCCAAGCTGATATTGTAAAAACTGGTAACTCCACTAAATACTAAAGATTGGTTTTTAGTTTAAGCCAGAAACTTTTGTCTCACGCATTTTTTGCTCACTTGATTTTCTGGTCGTTAATAAATTTTGTTCTGTTTTGTTTAAATACACACTCTCTCTCTCGTATACTGATAAACATATGCTCTCTGAACTACCCGTTCAGAGCTTTACCGGGGCCCTAAATTAAAAAAAACATGTTAGAGATACTTGAAGATATTTTTATCATGTTATTTACATAAACAGTATTATTTTAGCAAAAAACGTGTGCGTTTCATTCAAATCTGTACATTTATCCTTGATGCTAATTTTTTATCAAATTATTTCATGAAGCTACCTTTGGCTTCAATGATTGAATTTATGCAGGCTCGAAACCATTGACCAGCTGAAATTAGGTAGTTCTTATTCATTTCCTACATCATCTGGACAAAGGCAGCTTTCACTGAAGCTATGATACCATGAGAATGTCGATTAGTCTCCCTTTCAACTAAGTTCCTCACGTAATAATACATCGGATTCAAATCTGGAAAGCTTGCGGCCACAAATTGTGAGTCATATAATCGTAAAAATTTCCAAAAAAAACAAACTCGGATTGCTAAGGCATTGTGAGAAAGCGCTGAGTCTTACTGAAAGACGTATGACCTTCCATTGTATACTTTATCTATCGAGGACTTAACAACCGTTGTTAGAACATCAGTGTATCTGGCAGTGTTAACCCTTAGACCCTGTAGAAAAAAAAGAGGAGGCATGACATGACCTTCGCTTCTCACGACTACTAAAATATTCATAGATTGAGTTAAAGCAACTATATGGTTGGATATCTTTTCATTTCCTGGGTTAACGTCTTAATTTAAATGGGTTATCATAAATATACAATAATATAAATGATTCGAGTTTTTAATGAACTGAAAACATGTCCTCGAATAGCCTTCGTACCTCATACATCAAAAATAGAGTTGGGGAAATACCTATGACCAGGCACTGAATGAAAAGACTAGACATGAGTTTGGAATTGCTCTGCAGTGTCTGAAGCTTAGATAGACGACAATTTTTCATACTTAAATATCATAGATAGCAGATTAAAGTAATGACGAAGTGCTGTCTGACGACGCCTTTTCGATGATGCATAAGCAGTGAATAATGCCATTAGGCGTACAGCTAGAATTTGCGTTAAAATAAATATTTTTCTGAAGCTGAATCGACCAAACTAGAGCGAAGGTGGTTCTAAAACCTGCGCTAAATGAGAACTGGTTTCAAATACCCTGCGTATGGTAGACTTGGAAGAGCTGTACACTTGAGACGGATTATGGGAGTCTTAATCTTTAAATGAACTAAGTACGAAGCAGCACTGCTTGCTCCCCACAAAGCACTTGATCCGTTCTGGATAATCTTCGCCCTATCTTTTTATTTCTTTCTTAAAATATATTTCATCTTATCCATATGATATAATATTTTTTGCGCTACTTGTTGCTCGCTTTATATATTTGACACCGCTTTATGCAGGGAACAATTCTATTTCGTTCATGGTATTGGGGCCAATTTTACCTTCGCTTTCTGGAGAGAGATTTAGACCCGTGCTGATTTGAGGGTCCGAGAATAAATTTTACCCCTGAACTTTACTTGCCCTTTACTTGCCATGAACCTTTTCCTGCCTGATTTATTTATCGCACGAAAATAATTTTTTAAATCTGGTTTTATAACTGTACATAGTGTGTAATGAGAGGCACA
>VOMN01020426.1:0-10721 GCA_014899125.1 Orchestia grillus
TTCGGAAGGAAAAGATTGAGATGCGTTCCCACCTGCGAGAATGTAGCAAGGGGGTTGAAGGAGCATGGAACTACGAAGCGCGCGTAAAAGTAAATGCTTTTAAGGTGAAAACAAGTAGAAGCCATAGAAACAAATGGGAACAAAGAAAACGAAGGAAACAGAAATTCTGGAATGTGGTGTATGCTGACATAAATGTATTCATGAGCCAAAGGCGATGTTCCATGCGAGAGAGAAATAAGGAAACTGACAAGTCCGGTATCCGTGACAAGTCCGATACCGGCAGTGAATGAAAAGTAAAAGAAAATCCTGCGAATATTCTGAACGTAGCAAACGCTAGACTGGATTGGGGGAACGACGAGTACTTGGATTTTTTACTGTAGATTGTGCATGAAAACTATTGAAGCCATCGCATAAAATCTAGACTAGTGAGGCACCTCAATATTAGACAGCTAGTTCACACTAAGATAACGTAATATCCACTTTTTTTACAGCAGCTGCAGCCCAACGACGAGATATTCCCATAACCGTTGATGTCTATTGCATTCATCATATTCTATATGACTAATTCTTTCCTTTTCTTTTTAGAACGCGGAAAGCGGGCTCGGCTAACGAGGCGCAAAGCCCCACCCAAAACTCTGACAGGTGTACGTGTACATGGCGTCTGCCACAAACGAGATCCTTCAGGCCTACCGAACATGAGAGAAAGCAAGAGAACGGACTGCGCTGAGGAGCTGGTCGAGCGCCAAAGACGCGGCTGACAGCACGATCAATCAACCACGGGATGGCCGCCGATCGGCCATTGAGGGGGCACGGAGTGCCACTAAAAGACTACCACACGGGCGCACGACTGCCGACAACTACTAGAGCAGCGCCACTCGACGCTCGAGACACCATAGCGCACATCAGACATGTCTGGGCTGACGTGACTTTTACGGCGGAGGCACCGACATCATACTAATGTCTGAGCTGGTGTTCTTCAAGTTGTGGCAGTGGTACTGTCGACATGAGTTACAACTCATCAGGTGCTGTTGATGTTGCAATTTATACCTCCACTGGGGTTGGTATTGCAGCCGTCACGCATCTGGGCATAGGAGGGCATCAACTGTACCGCTACGAAACACACGCGCCACCTCGGGGCAAGCAACATCGGAATAAAGACCGTTTTGAATGTCGCAAGTCCTATTAAAAAATTAAGATTAGAAGGCCTACTGCCTCGCGTGCACCTGCGGTAGCGTCTTTATTTCGTACTAATGTGAATATGCCTTTTAATACGAACATTAGGAGAGCGCAGAAATATTATAACCAAACGATTGGGCGATAATCAAGGCATTTTAATTCCCTACGATCGTACTGAAGATGTAATAATCCCATGTAGTAATTGCTTATGCCAGTGTCAGTATTAGTACTAGTTATAATTATATTTACGAGTCGGACGCAACTTTCTTAGGATAAGCGAATCAAGTACCACCGTTAAACGATAGCCAATCTATACTCTCTTCTCATATAGCGGAACGTTCGCGACGTAATAGATGAGACGAGATGGGGACTCTATACAAGAAAAATGCTTAAACATTTGTCTTCAAAAAGGAAAGAATGTATAAAAAATGGGAAGATTAAGGGTTCATTGCATATATGTAAGCACGTAGTATCAGGCTACATTGCGAATTACACTGTATCCAGGTCGTGAGACGGTGTGCATTCCAAAGCTGCAGGCGGGGGAGTGTTCTTGATGTGGCACAATAGGCGCTTGGCACAATCGCAACGTACTACGGTAGAGGGACAAGTTTGGAGTCGGGGGCAGTCAGGGAGGATCAGCGGTAGGAGCTGGATCTAGAAAAGACGCAGGGCGTCAGGCTAGGCTCGAAATTGGCTGGATACATTGTCATTGGTCCGAGAAAGAGAACTTGCTGGAAATTAGAACTTGCTCGAACTGCGAGCTGGGACATTTAACTCAATCTTTATTAATATAATGCGATAACCCACCTAAAGCAGCTCATTTGTGGTCGGTCATACTGAGTTGCTGTATATGCGTTCTACAAGTCTGCAAAGGCGGGAGAGTTGGGGAAAGAGTTTAGTACTAGTGGGATTAATTACGTCTAAATTTTCCGGTGGGTTTAGATCTCAGTGCGACGCTCATTAACATGCGCCGCTGTCATTGCCCCCTTTCCCACGTTTATTTGGCATATTCTCGCCGACTCGTAGAGTCGCCATAGCTAATTAATTTGTGAAATGAGTGCAGTGTGTTTCACTTTCCCCTCGGAGTATCGTTAGATCTCTGCGCGACCGGACTGTCCGGCTAGACGCTGCCGTTAGAGAAAATGTATGAAACCGGCTTGAGCACGAAGCCGAGTAGAAGTGAAGTGAGTCGCCTATTATTCACAGCAACGTTTAATTGATACACATATGTCATTCCGGTTCCAGGCCCTTCTCTTTCTCCCCAAATTTTTCCCGATAACTTCCTTAACTATTTCAACCATCTATAG
This sequence comes from Orchestia grillus, assembly GCA_014899125.1. NCBI lineage: Eukaryota > Metazoa > Arthropoda > Malacostraca > Amphipoda > Talitridae > Orchestia > Orchestia grillus. The sequence goes on from VOMN01020426.1 coordinate 2,484, forward strand.
TCCGTATTCTTCAAAATTTCTATTTTATCTCATCTTGTTGTGCTGCCTATCCGTAGATATCTTTTGAGTAGTAGTAGTGGTAATGATAGCAGTAACTCGGGCTATCTCGCACCGAAAGATTAGGGAACATTTAGTATGGACTTAAAGAGAACGGGGAATCTATCCACGAAGTGTGTTCCAACACAAGATCCTCTATGCATAAGAACAGCAAGTTAAGAAGGAAGAGGAAGAAAAGACATATAAGAAATAGGTAAGAAGGGAGAGGAAGAAAAGACATATAAGAAATAGGTAAGAAGGAATGAAAACGGAAAGAAGCATAGTGGGCACGAAAGATAGAAGTCCCGGAGGCCTATCTAAAGCTGAGGTAGCCTAGTAGTGCTCCTCTGAGGGCGCTAGTTCCCATAGCATAAGATAGACAAAGCTAACTAACCTACCCCTGTTGCGAATGGCCTATTCTATTCCCACTGAGAGGAGATATGCATTGAAATTAAGGGTTTATTTAAATTTTGAGATTCCTCCTTTCTATTGCAAAAAACACAGGCAATCCCTCCTTCTGAATGGTCTTTAAAATAAATTTGACAGTTATTCAAGTCTTAATTTTTTTCAGATTGGTTTGAGAGATTTACTTATATGTACAATGCTCATTTAGAAGCTTGTTTCTAGTTCATTCATATACATAACAGCAGCAAGAATACATGACTGGAAAACTCCAGATTATTGAAAGAGAATAATATTTATCGTGATGATCCATGCCAGTCATCAAATAATAATGGAAAAAAATTTTCATTATCAAAAAACAACACTCAGAATAACAGATGGCTTGCTAACAGTCCTCACATGATGCAGAGCAAATTTCCTCAACTTGTAATGGCTTTTGGATATGTATCCTGTGCTGCCCCCATATTTTTTGTAAAAGTGTCTCAAGCTCAGTTCATATGGCTAAGAGAAATTGCTAAGCCCTGAAAATAAACTTTGGATAACAAGGGTTGCCAACAGTAGACCATGTGTCTGGTAGTAGAATTTAGCTCCCTGTAACACCTATGAGAAATTCCAAAAATGGTTTTCAGAGATTTTGACAACTTCACCAGTCCCAATGTTTGGCCTCTCAACCTGAATCTGAAAGCAATGGACTACTATGGTATGTATGGGGTGCAGTTGAGAAAGATACCAATCGCCTTGCCAGTAATGCTTAAGTCCAGTTGATCAACAAAATTGAGCTAATCACTACAGAGTCTTAAATTACATCTTGATGCAGAAACCTGAAGCGGAGAAAACTGACCTTCCCTTTGACAGTGCGAGTGTGGAGAGCAGGATGGTTAGGGTCTGGGTGGGAGCTGAGCAGCGGCTCAGGAGTCCACTCGGCCAGTAGCTGCTCTTCTTCCTGCAGCACGCCAATGTACAATTATAATTAGCATTAGAATGAATGGCACACAGCAGAAGAAATAAAATTGTCATTGGAATGAATGAGACAGAGCAGAAAAAACAAAGTTAGTATTGGAATGAATTGCACAGGACAGAATATATAAAGTTAACATTGGAATTAATTATACAGGACTGAAAATAAAGTAAGCATTGGAAAGAATTGCACACGGCAGAACAAATGAAGTTAGCTTTGGAATGAAGTACAGTAAAGAATAAAAAAAATGTGTGCTGAAAACTGACAAAAGTATGATATGATGAAATGTAGAGAGCATAGACTACAGAGAAGTCTTTCATAAATCCTATACTTTACTTTATTCCTATTTTGAAGCCCAAATAAATGAATCAGTCATTGATATTAAACTAGTATTCTCTCAAGTGTTGCGACTCCTAAATACTTACTGTAAACTAAGCCGTGACTTTAAATTTCCAAAATAAGCATTTTAAGTGGCTTTGCTTCAACAACCATTACTGATTTTTTCTAGAAAAATCTACTAAAAATGTAAATTTAAAATCTAAATATATTATGGAAAATCTAGCACATGACTGGTAGTATTTGAAAAACAGATTGTAAATAGACTACTATTGCTGAGTTCTATCATGCCATAGTTGAGTGGGACCATCAAATCTTAATACTTCTCATCAATCATTGAAGGAGAAGTCTATTTCAATCAGATTTCACCATGAACAATCAAATCTTTTACTTACAGTACATCAGTTATGTATAGACAACTAAATGGAACTGAATACTGGAAGAATTAAAAAAATATTCATTACAAAATTCCTGGTATCCCTGTTGAGATGTTGCAGCAATCAATGAGGAACCTACAGAGCTGATCAAAAGAAAACGTACACAGAGAAAGACACCATCTACAGGATATAATTTTCAAAAATTGACAAGTTAGATCACTGTCTTTTGAAGGGCAAGTTGTAGTGATTCAATGGCTGCCAATAAAATATTTTTGTTGGATTGTTTTCATTTATATGGGGTTTTTAAACATTACCATTTTCTGTGTCATAAGGGAGAAACCCCTGTGCCCCCTAAATATTTTTTTTCTATCCACAGGTATTACATAGCTGTTGCATTAATATTAAATTCAGAGAGCAGTAGAATGAAGTGTGAACATCTTTGTGACAACTCCATCGTACACCAATTACCCCATTAGAGAGAGAAGGAAGAGGTTCCATAAAGGTCTAGAAAAATTTGTCAAAAATAGTGGCGGTTAACAAATAATTAATATAATTGTTTGGTAGGCTTGTCTTTGTTAACAAATGACCAATGGAGAACATAACAAATAGAGAAATGGGCGCATGTTTGCTATCCTTGTTCATGAAAAAGTAATTGAAAAAGAATAACAAAATTGGAGTCCAGAATGATGTCACTCACTGCTGGTTGACAGGACAGAGCTAGCCCCAACCGCTTTGTACAACAGTGCTAACAGATTTTGGGCAGTGCATTTTGGGGTGTGGAATATGCCCATCCTCAATGGGGACAGAAAATGGGTGGCTCACCTTCCCATTATAATGTCTCCCTGAACAATTAAGATTTAACGGTCCTCACTTACTTTGATTAATAATTACAGGTTTCTTTTTTGATAGCCTTGCCCATATATATTAAATTTTAGATGCCAGATGAATCCATACCATACCTCAGGACAGCTGCTCACCTTTTTAGTCAGCTTAATGGGTCGTGGTCGAGACTTTGCAGCCACCAGCAGCCACATCACCCACACTAGAAGGAAGCCTTCGAATGCCAAATGGTATGGGCCTGCCTGATGTTGAAATACAATTTTTGTTACATACAAAATCCATGATGGAGAAGCTGTACACTAAAACTTTATTACATAAATAAAAATATAAATAAGGATTAAAAAGAGCAATGAGTAGAAGCTTGGAGGTGAAGCAAGAAAATACACAGCCCCTCCCATCTTCCTAACAAATGTTTGCTGCATATCTCTTTTGTTGCTCATTGTCATCCTGAAGTTTATCATGAGTAAATATTCCTAGCAGAATGTTACACTTAAAATGCATTCATTGCAGTGCATTGAATGAATCATGCACATGTCATGCCTACCTCTCAAGATAGACACTGCCTCTGAATTATCTGTACAAGTACCTTGGTAAATTTTCTTGTACAGCAAATTTTGAAAATAATTAATCGTTATGTTAGTGGTAATCATCATAATAAAGCTAAAGAAAAGAATCATTTTCAAGTCACCACAAATATGTTGATGGTTACCATCTTGAAGGTTAGGCATGGCAAATGCCTGAAATGAAGTGAAAATTCTAATCCTTTAGAATAGTTTTTGCAAAGATAGATTTCCAAAAATTGTGTTTTGAAAAGTGTAAATATATTTTTATGAAAAAAAAACCTATGAAAAAATCCTATCATACTTTTACTTGCCATAAATAAATTTAGATTTCTTTCTTTAGAACATTGATCATCAGATAAGTTAAAATAATAGCCAAAATAAAACTATTAACTTTAATATAATGCTTCCATCAGAGAAAAATACTTTGCCAACTTAATGAATTATAGTATGTAAGGTAAAATACAATGCAGAAATTTTAATCGAATAACTAAAACTACAGTTTGCCTACTCGAAATCACTAACCTTTCACAGAAATCATCTCCAATTCTGCTTTAAAAGATTTTAAAATGTTTTACAGTTAGCTTTATTTCAACATTTTATCATATAGAAACTACATCAACAGCCAGCCAATCCAAGGTTCTGTTCCTCTACATAACTAAGGTAATTGTAGACTATATTTATAGTAGGAGGATACACATGGGGACACTATCTATGAAGCATGCATTTACTACTCATTTCAGTTTATCTCTTATACAATCTAGCTTGATTCTTGTGCCTTTGGTAATAGAGGCTATAGAGCAGTGATACCATTCACATTAAGGTAAAGAGTAATAGTTTTTCAGTAGTGAGCAGCTAACTTCAGTCTATTACATTCTTTGTTCATTGCAAGACTGTCAAGAAATGAGCCCATAAATCCCTAAAAATTACTATTAAGATCAATACAGGTCTTTTTGTTCATAACAAGCAAGCTACCACAATTCCTTTCATTTAATAGGCACAAAAATGTGAGCCCCCTTCACTTGGACTCCAATTGCTAAAATAACAGCCTATACCCATTAGAAAACAATAAACCATATCAAGATTCTTGACTCATACAAACAAATATTATATGAATTAACAAGCTTAACTCCTTACATGGCAAATTATTAGAAGAAAATGCACAATTTTGAGATGACTTTATTCCCTTAAGATATATGAGTGCATTCAAATATAGGCAATCTGTACCAAAAAAGTGTGAAAAAGGGCAACCAAACTAGTGTAGAGGATTTTTTTAAATCTGACAAGCTCACTTGCATAAAGTAAAAAAATTTGAGTGTGATTAAGACAAGTGAACTAGTCCTTGCTACAAAAGAAGTTAAGCCACTATGATAAAAAATTTGTCCTAATCCTCTTAGTGATGAATTCCAGAGCCTAAAACTTTCACTATGAAGTGATTTACATATTAATAACTTACCTACTCTTTCTCCTGCTGTACTACTGCTATGTTTCAAAAGTAAATTATGATAGAAATTACATCCCAATTCATATGAAACTTTGCACCCATTATTAAGAAACACCAAATAGTGAAATATAATGACATGCTTCAAGTTATATTATTGTTAATTTGTGTTCATATTCCAACTGAACATCATACCAAAATCAGAAGGTATTCCTAATATTTTATTGAATGTTTTCATATTTCATAAGCAGTTTCCTAATACATAATTGAACTCTAAGCAGGATTAGAAAAACCAAGCATTTAAAAAAATACTGGGTTGTAGGATGTTTGAGTTTTCTAATTTTTAAGTTCAATTGAGCTTATGTTAATATACTTTTCCAGGGTGAATTCTATTTTTTTAATGTTTAATGTTTATAGGGCCAGGATAGGCCATGACTTCATAGACTTGAACCTAAAGCATGGATAAACAAAACACCCTGAGTATATGGCTTCCCCAACAAATTTGAAATTGAAAGACAATGTCTTATATTTTACTAACATGTTCTCAGAAAATGTGTTTGCTTCAGAAACATTGACATCCAATAAATTGTAAAAATAAAACAGCCATAAGCACATTAAAGTCTTCACAACATCATTGCAAGCTTCCTGGTACAATTTGCATGTTATTATCAAACCTATACTCATGTTTGGCAGTAAAAAACATCTCAAAACACACCATTAAAAAATGGGTAAAATTTAGTTTATGATGTTCTTTACATAAGATCTATTTTTTCAAAAAGAAATTTAAGATTGTTAAGTAAATAGTAAATTGTATATGGTCACACAGGGTTATCCAAGACAGCAGGTAAGTTGGGATAATCATTTCACACTGCATAACTACCAAATGAGGACTGAAATACTCTAAATATATGGAATTTCTGAAATCAAAAATTTAGGTAGTAAAGTTTAACAGTTTGATGCATATTTTGTTTAGTATATTCAAACTGATTCTTTGAAAGACTAAAGATGGTTCAGGGTAAACCTGAATTTATATCTTATAAAAGTTTGTCCTCTTAAGGTCTGAGAAGAAGAATCTAAAAGGTTAAAGAAGATAGATTTCAAATATTGTATATACATGGTGTTGCAAACAAATGTAACCTTACAAGACGATGTATACAATGCTTGTAAAAACTAAACCACTAGACCAATTTAAATATTCTTGACTTTATTTGATGGTGAATTTATTTTTGCATTTAACCATAAGAAGTTTTTTGCTTGGTAACAAAACCGTTGGTCAGTATTAATGTAGAAACTTCTCAAAGTGCATTTTGTCTGAAATTTGAATATGCTCTGAAGGCCTGAAATGATGAAATTCATAACCAAAGAATTTAATACTAGCAGTAGATATGATACAATAGATCTCTTGTTTAAAGTGAATGTGATGCAAGTATTCTCAATTCAAGTGTGATCCCTTCAAAATGCAACTGTCAATGGACCAGCGCCTTTTAGTCCTTTCATCATCCCAACAAAACAACAAATTGCATGCAACTTTTCTAAGAAACAATTACCTTCTTTTTATAAATCTGAAATTGAAACTCAATACATAATTGTTCAATTTTAAGAACTATGATTTTACAGCAAGGTTTATTGGGTTGCAATTGTTTTATCAATTTACATATATTACAATTTAGGCTGACCTGACTTAACATAACCTTATACAACCCCATTAGACCTTAGTCAATTAATATTCTAGAAGGTAAAATTAGCTAAGAAAAATATTCAAATGTTTCTAAACTTTTAGTCTAGTTATCAATCTGTAGATTAGCTAAATTACTTTATAGAATGTTATCAAAACTTTTATACAAGAGTCCAGAATAACCCTACGACCCTAAATGCTGAGTTGATTTTGATGTTTTTATTCTTTTCTTTCAAACTACAGCAATAAAATTGAATTTTTTAATGCATAATTCTACAGCCCTTAAAAAATTGCGGGAATAATTGTAAACATGACGCATAAATTGTAAATAGTACTGACTACCGAGTTATCAAAAAAGTAACACAAATAGCCCCATATGAAAATAGTTTGGCTGCATGTACAATTGGAGTCAATTACCTTTTTACTAGAATTATTTCTGATCAACATAAAAAATAAGTAAGCTCCATAATTAATTTAACTATAGCTGTAACTGCAGGGCAATATAGCAGATAATTTACCAAAGGTGTCATTTTTCATTGTATCTCAACTATCACCCATTTTGATAAGATGACTCAGTAAGAACATTTTGGAATTACATTTTGCATGTGAAAGCGACTCACACAAAATTAACAATAGTTTAAATTTGATACTTAACGCTGTCCACCTACTTGCAATAGATATGATGCTATAAACTTTTTATAATACGACACTATCATGGTTAGTACCATAGCCTACAACTTGCTAGCGCAAGTTATAACTTAAACTTGTAACATTGCTGCACATATTTTACAGTAAATAATTACCTCAAGCAACGCTTGAAAGCTTTCGTACACATTCCACATCTTCGGCATGTTTTGACTCAGAAATAACAGCACGGCGCTTTTACCGTTACAACATGTAAATAACAGTACACGCCTTACAGCAACCGGAGGTGAGATGCAACTAACATGAGTCCGCTGCTACGTGTGTTTCGGAAAACCCCTTCACGGTATAAAAAAACTTGTCCAACTATTTTTTACATCACTGGCCGACCATAAGCTGCCTGAGTCTTCAGATTTGTTTGTGGACTATCGCTGACGACTTTTTTGTAGGCCCTCGCTGTTATCTAGGGATATTCCAGGATATAACAGGTGTCAGCGCATTTTAAAGATGATAAGATATGATCATAGGCCATACATACCGACCGGCGTACAGAAGGAGGTACTGTCGGTAAAGTACCTAGAAAACCCAAATTAGAGAAACTATTTCATTTACCTCTTATTTCTCTCGTATTCTACCTAGAGAACTCAAATTAGTCTCAAACGAAAGCTCTTAATTTTCTTCATCCGCATACGTACAAATTAGCTCCCTTAATCGCCCCGTCGGTGCGAAGGAAACGAAATCCCCCCATTTACGTTTTACCGACCCTCCATGTTCCACACTGCATTTTTTACCTACTTAGTCTAGAGTTCTCAAATTAGTCTCAAAATGAAGCCTATAACAAGGGCTTCATGTGAGAATAATTTTTGTTCCCCTTCTCTTATCCTACGTGGGGAGGGTCTAATCCCCAAAAATCAAAATGGCTCTTATTTCTCACCTATTCCACCTAGAGAGCTCAAATTAGTCTCAAACGA
>VOMN01020427.1:0-17399 GCA_014899125.1 Orchestia grillus
AAAATCTCATTGAAGAATTTGGCTGGGAAGTCATGCATCACCCCCCATAGTCTCCCGATCTTGCTCCAACCGATTTTCATCTTTTCAGGAACTTACAGAATCATTCAATGAGTCAAAAACTTACTTCGAGAGAAGAGGTCAAAATGAAGCACGTTTCATTTTTTTAGTCTAAGCTCGCTAAATTCTATGAAGAAGGAATCAAAATGCTTATGGCAAGATGGGAAGATGTAGTTAATAAAAATGATGACTATGTTGAAGACTAAATCAATATATTTTTGATAGGATTTTCACTTTATTTCATATTTTAAAAAATGGACAGAACTTCTTTTACAACCTGATATATTTATTTATAAACGACACCGCTGCGCATCAACTCGTCAGGAGCTTCCCTCCTCTTGAAGAAGGAACCTATGTTCATATTATCGCAAACGTCCATACATGCATTGATTTGAGGAAAGTATTTATGAACAATAGATAAAATATCATGTTTTATTTTGTCAGTTGTAGAGTCAATGAACAGGAGTTGGAAGTATAACCTTAATTTCGGGGCAGAAAGACAAATAATTTTTTTTATGCATATGATTTTAAAAATTTCTGAGTTTTGGGTAGAAATTAAAAGTGGGAAGTAATTACAAAGGAAATAGCCCCGTTAAACAATTTCAAAATGGAACAATTGATAATTAATGCATATTCCAAAACCCTATGGAATCTTGAAACTAAAGCAAAGAGTTTGTACTAAGAAATAATGTTACAAAACTATTCCGTTCCTAAAATATTTTTGTTTTAATATAGACGAGCCCTCCAAATATCTAAATTTGTTCAAATAATTCGATCACCCTTACTCAGACTCTTTAAGCATCGTCCGCCAGCATGTGCCACTCCGGCCTCATCTTTTCTAGCAGCAACAACTTCTTGCTTTTAGACAATTATGTAATTTTTGTTTCTTTATTTTCTAACTTATGTATTTTGCTTATTTTATTTTGCTGTTGCTTTTGCATATCACATACATACCTGACCATGACCCAAGTAGAATGCTGAATTAATTTTTTTTACTTGGCCTATGCATATTTTTAGATAAAAATCATTTTTTTAATTAGAAATGAACAAGATGTAATTTTAGAATAAGACTGTTGTGAAACTTTATGCCGATTGAAAGCACCAGAAATTCCGTCCTTGAAGCATCTGAAATTGTAAAATAAAACTTATTAAAGCATAACTTTTTCAGTATCCATCACACTTGATTTAAAATTTCATATGTATTCAAATACGACAATAGTTTATGTGTGTCCAAATTTTAGATTTTTATAGTTCATAATTTTAAGAAATAGATTTTTCATTTATGTCGCTTAGCTTTAGCGGGTATTACAGGTACCCCACGACGCTGCGTCGTGGGTTCCTCTAGCACAGCGCTTTGAATCCTGGAGATTTACCAAAAGTGTTACCTCATAACTTGTTTCTGCTACAAGGAGAATTCTTTATTCTAACAACGGCCACGGCTCTTTAGTAAGCTGGTGTTTTAACATAGTGTTAATTTGACATTAATTCGTTTCCATTTTAAAGAAAACCCTTACTACGGTGAGTTGAGCCGTACTTGAAAGTTTGCTTAATTCATTTATTATCTTTAGTCATTTCTCTTTGCCGGGAGCCAAGCCCCTGACGATTGTGAACCTCAATTCGTGCTTTGGTTCATAATCTCAATTTCAATACGAACTCCTTCCTACCTTATTTATTTAAAAATTTAGATACATTTATTGGTTAAAAAAAATGAAGTGCATATTTATTTTACAATGCTGAGTTTTGACGAGTCCTTATTTATGAGTCGAATCGACTCATAAAAGGACTCATAACTTACGTATCTAAGAGTCGAAGATGCCCCAATCTTCTTTAAGCATGGCAGCTCCTTTTTCTCCAATCATCAGCGTTGGCGCATTTATATTATCTGGAAGAAAACGAACGAACTTAAGGGATGGATAGAGATGTTGAGATGAATAGGAAGAGGGGAAAGTGTAATTATTTTATGAGTATGACAGTAACGAAACGTAATTTACACTTACTAATGAAATTGTTAAAAATTTTACAATATTTACTTGAATTCTAGCATGAATAATGTTATAATGGACCTCAAAGGCATAATACTTGCCCAAGAAAGGCAAACGAATCGTAGAACTTTCATTCACTTTGACAAATATTCACTTAAAAGTCGTGCTGAATGATATTAGAGACGCGTTAAACTCTAGTTCTAAACAGATATGCCCGATGTTTGAATGCACTGAGTGCAATGTTCGTATCAACGCCAAAGGGGAAAATTTCATTCTTACTCAATGCTTGTAGCAATTTCGCAGGGTGTACCTAATGATCACAAGATCGTTTTATTATTTTCTCATTTTGATGTTTAATGCGTTGCGTCACTCTTACATCTCCGTCATGCTACTTCTCTGTGCCCTTCACAAAATGTTCGAATTTGATGGCAATACGCTCTTACAGAAGAAGGCAGAGGAAAGGCAGTCTGAAGTAGAAAGCGAAAAATAACAGTACAAAATGAAAGGCAGGGATAATACTTTTCGGGACAGTGGAAGGCACGCTTAATTCACGATTCCTCGTATTGTGTAAATTGAGGGGACAATGACAAAATCTCTCGCTATTGAACGCCAATGTACAGTAATACAATATCTTCTTGACTTATCAAAAAATTCACCTCGTTTCAGCATAATAGTCTAAGATTCGACCCGCAGATAAGAGGACCTAGGACCAAATGCATTAAGTAAATCTATTTTATTATTGTGTTCTCATCCAAACGTGCCATGTTTAATTAATCCTAAACACAAATCGTCCGACTAATTTTTTAAAGAAAACAATTCTGGTAGTTGAACCGATTAATAAACGTTATAAATCTTCCATACAGCGATCGTTCGCATTACGTAGGATGAAATTTTCGCTGTCTCTTCACAGGTTTCAGGAAAAACCCTAAGAACCGCGTTTGTCGTCAGGTATCTGCGATCTATGTAGAAGGTTGAGTCGTGGGTTCTCCTGCATGAAGCGAGTTTGGATCCTCTAGGACAGTGCTACTCTAAGTAGTGGTCCGCAGACCGGTGCCGGTAACGTGGGCATCAGGTACCGGTGCCGGTTTATATGTTTTTATATTTTATTATTTCCCGGCAAAATGAATATAACATGAAAAATGGTCAACTTTTACGTTCGTTATACAAATCGCTTCTGGCATAAATTAATATTACTAGAAAATATCACTAGTGCGTGGCACATTGAAAGAAATACTGGACCGCCATAGCAGATAGTGAAGCACTGCCCCAGAATGCACTTGCGATTTCCATAGGATTCGACGAGTGATGATGAAGCGTAGATGCACCGTCCAACGAGTATCGTCACGATATCACAGTAAATCTCTGACGCAAAAACGTTCGTGGGTTACGTGGATTCGCTGTATTTGTGACCTAGAATGAGTAGAATACATTGGAATATGGCAACAAGAACGAAACAAGGGGCCCGTTCTTGGGTTTTTACTCAAGTTCCGTGCAGGCTGGCACCAATCGCGCGCAGGTCCTCAAATAGACTTGAAATAACCAAGACGAGTCAGAGAACATGTGGTATTTCTACCACCTGTGTTCTGTGATCACCGTCACGGCTACGATCCGCTGCACCTCTGTAGATGAAAAATTACGTACATAGAAATTAAACAGTGATAATCACAAAATAAATCACGCACAGGCATCAGAACGTTAAATTAACATAAAAAATTGCCCCTTTTTTAGTCGTGGGATCCTATTATCTACCTAGTCTTCCTATGTTTAAAATCAGAAATGTTTTAAATAGTGACCTCGAATCAGTAGTTTAAACTTCTGGGAAGATTTCCTTCCCAGTATTTGTCTAGACCATTGTGTAGTGGTTAGCGTGAGTGTAGTGGCTCCATGGTGTAGTGGTTAGCGTGATGGCCTCACAGCCGAATGGACAAGGGTTCGAGCCTCGGCTCAGGTGGGTGGGGCTTTTCACGTGACCACGGAGTACTTCCCTTGGAAAAGGAAGTTTAAACCACACATTCCTCACATCCCCCACCACACCAGTAGTTGTAAGGCATTTAAAACCCAACGGTAAAACGTGTTGGAATAAATAAAGGTTCTTTTTTTTTAGACGATTTTTGAATTTGTTCACCGTGCTTGCAGAGACTTCGTTTATCGGTAACTGGCTCCAAATGCTATCAATTTTAACAGAAAAGTAATTCAGGCCAAGATAAGCTTTGAAGGACTTGTTGTTAGTTTATGGCCGTTATTTCTTACGCGATCGTTATTGTCTCTTTTGAATAACCCTTCGTGGCTGACATCGTTAAAGTTATGAAGGTATTTATAGGTCCCGAATAGTTGAACTTTTAGTTTTTATTGTTCAACGAGATGAGTTACAGAGACTAAAGACGCTGCTCATCGCCAGGGTTCCGGAGGTCGGGAGTCATTTTTGTTTCATTGAGCAGAATTCGCTCCATTTTACCGAAGTCTTGGCGTATTGTAGGAGACCAGAATTGCACTATGTGTTCAAAATTTGGTCGAACTAGCACTTATAGAGAAGAAGTATTATGTCTTTGGACTAAAATCAAAATTTCTTGCGATAAAACTGACAACTCTTATCGCGTTCTGAACACTTTTTTACTCGTTTGAGGTCTTGAGGTCTTGAGATCTAATGATTCCAAGATTCTCTACCGCTTCAACAGGGCTGTCGCTCATTAAGTGTTGGAAATATCGATTTTTTGTTCCAATCTGAATCACTGAACATGAATCAATGTTAAAGCTCATTTAACAGGCTTGGATGGTTATTTACTCCCGCTCAGCAGATGCCCTGTGGTAAAATTTTGTTCTGTCAGTAAATAAATTTTTTACTGATGATTCCGATGCCAAAATCTTTGATGTAGATTATTTATGAAAAGAAGTGGGCCTAGGACGCTTCCTTGAGTAATCCCTGCCGTCATTTCTGTGAGTATACCATCACTATCTTGCTCATGAATCATCACTCGTCGTTCATGCATAAGCACTTGGAACTTGTTAAGATGTGTTAAGTAAACGAGCGTCAGCCCGGCAAATTGTGATAATGTCTCTGTATAATATAATACGCTGTTTATCTAGCAGCTGTGCATAAACCATAAGCTCGTGTAAAGTAGTGGTGCACGAGCACGGTTTGTTTATAAAAGTTTAAAGTGCTAAGATGAACTGACATTATACGCACAACGACCTGTCACGAAGATACTGGTTTGTTAGGGCTTAGTTTTTCTCTACAACCATTAAAGCATAGTCAGGAAGTCAAGACTTAATGTCATCAGTTGTAGTGTTAGGGCAAATAACCGTATTCGCACCCACATGAATCGGCACCTTTTTTGACTTCCACAACCGTGATTTGAAAAAAGATAGGATATCCGAAATTCAGTATTCAACAATACCCGCATCTGCAAGTAAAAATATACCGTTATGCAGATGCTTAGGGCGTGTGTGTGCTGGGTACCTTTGGTTACCAGTGCCAGTGTGTGATCATGGCTGGATCAACAAGTCAATGTAAATGAAGTGAAGTGTAGAAGTACTTTATAGGATAACTACCATGCAAAGTGTCTGCAGTGCAAAATTTATATTTCAGTTAAGGATGTTCAATAACTGCATTAAAAATAATTCGAAATCCAAGCACAAGGGATAATGCATACTGAAATGATTGGTGCAGAAATTCAGAATTTCGTGAAAAATAAAAATAAATGTGATGAAACGACGATAAAAATAGCGGAACTGGCACCAGAATAGCTAAAGGGAGGACTCTTGTATTGTTGTTTATACTCTGAGGCTTGTCCAACATAAAATCAAGGCCTTTAGACAAGCGTATCGCCGAAACAATTGTCTTTGATGATTTACTGTTCGGGCATGTTGAGGATGTAGGCTTCTGATGCTGGAAACAAGCCCACAGTGTACGTTGAAAGAACGGAAATTTTATTCCTCGTCAATATGTTGACAAATTCATTAGGCAGCGTCGATAAAAGTCCCCGTTTAGAGGAGGATCTAGGTTATGATAACAATCATGTTAGATTTGCTACAGATGTCTTGCCTGCCACGTTCCCTAAGAAGCGCTACTCGGGCTGACTGGGCATACAATCGGCCGCAACTTTCATGATGTCAATCCTTTGTTGTGCGAAGTGCCTCTTGAAGGGCAACATACCGAAGACGAGCACCTTTCACAAAATAATTAATTTCAAGTTGACGAAGTGGAACATCGCACACTCGACGTACACTGTCAGCTACGTGACCCCGGTTCCAAGGTATAGAGAGCCCTGTTTTCATCATCGGTGAAGACCCTGGACTGCACGAATCTCAGAGTGCGCGTCATTGAAAAAATTGGGCTGGGATCAAATCAAAGGAAGACGTTATGGATATTATTTCCAAATTTCGTGGTTCGTCCAATCATTTCCATCACTCTGCCATGGCTCTGAACAAACTTCAAAAAAATTGCAAGAAAACACCGGCAGCCAATACATACTGTTATTCACAATACACCAACCCGGTGGAGCAGCTCCTTAACGTATTAGTGAGTTGAGGGAACCACTGAGTTTCTACGCAGCTTCACATCCAAAATTGACCTGATACCTGTCCATCAGTACCGAGAAGACAGTGCTCATTAATTGGATTTCGGGCGAAGAGTCGCTCAAGAAAAATACCGAACAGCTGAATATCGCAAATACCTCGATGTCTGACCCCATCACACTGATTTAGTCGTTGAAGACAATCACGGCAAGTCACGATACAGAAGCTTCAGGGAAAGACTCAGAAAATTACATAGATCGAGGTATACGGACGATGAAGCAGACACTACGTCTGAAAGTTCATAAAAGGATTAAAGGAAAGCACCGTGCTGTTCATGCTAACCACCTTCTTTCATCCCAGATAGATATGAAAATATTTTTTCATCACATGTGCCGACGAATGTGATGACATCTCTATTTCGTCCCGTGGACATTATTCACAAGGCTCAAAGTGAGGAAAAGGCCAACACCGCGCACGAAACGTTCTAGAGTAAATCAAAATAATCTTCTGAACTTAACGCGGAAATTCAATATAAAACGCTTATCTCTCCTAAGAACATGCTAAAGGAATCTAGTAGTGACGACGAGACGGAATCAGAAACACCAACGTTGGTGAATGGGCATATCCGAGGAAAAATAAAAAAGTTGGCATCGAATGATGACCCTCTCAAATGGTGGAATGATACCTGAAATAATCAATCATTGTAGTCTGAAAGGGCAGTGGCATAAATACCCAGCATATATCCTCAGCAGCGTTAAATTGAACAGCTGATGGTCTGATAGCGAAGATGGTCTCAAATACAACGAGAAACTCAACAGGCTGCTGGGGGGGAAAGGGATAAACTAATGTTTCCTGAGTCAAATATACCACCGGTCGACTTCAAGCAACAAGCAGCAATGAACATTGTAGTTTGTACGTATTACTTATTTAATAATCCTAGTATAAAATGCATAATATACAGACTGACAAGCTTTCTTATTAATGGAGGTCGGGAAAGCGGTTGGTAGGATGCATGGCGAGTGAGCCCTCGTCCAGTATCCTGGTAACTTACTGTTGCGGTTATATTCGTCATCGATACCAAAATTTTCTGCAAAATGATGAGTACATTTAATTTATAGCTGTATAATATGTTATATTATATTTTCATGCCATTCGTATCCGGATCTGCGGATGTAGAAATTATTATACCTGCATCAGCACCCGTATAAAATATTGCATCCGTATCCGTGGATATAAAAAATGTAATTGTATAGGAAACGTTCCTAATGAACTTTTATATTCTCAAAATCAATACATTTTAGTCAGACCTCAACAGCTTTATTAAAGCGAAAATTAGAACAATAAAAATTCCATTCTATCCTAAAGTACACCTACTGTTCATTTTTCGTAACAATTTCACCATTGGCAGTCTATTCCGTTCTAAGGCCCATATCCCTGAATGTGTTCGAAGCAACGTTGTGGATTCTTATGGCCAGGGGATGCCACCTGTTGTGGGAGGCTGAGAGTCGCCTGCACACGCACTTTGCGGAACACAAGGGGATCTCCTCTCATACTGACAGACCTTTAGCACATTCTCACAATTGCTGTGTACGCGACCTTGCACTTAGTTCGAAATATCTTTTATTAAACAAGAATTTAAAAGTTTTGACTCCCATTTCTACTAAGGATTTGAGAACATTACAAAGGACTTTGCCTCTCAGACCTCTTTTGAACCACAACACTTGTTCGACCCCACTCGAAATTTTAAGTTAACTTCCAGAAAAATATTTGATCACTAAAGTTTGGTCCTTTTTATCCTTCGTTTTATTTGTTAAGAATATTGTATTCCACGTGTGTGTACCTGGTGGGGGATATGTTTCACAGCCAAGGTTTATACTATTTTTTTAAACTTTCAAAATTATTTATGGGCATATCTATTTTATCATTCTAAAGTTCGATATTTTTTCTGTAAATTCAAGTATATTTCAGTTTTTTTAGGTGCACCAACTTTGAACCCTTGAGTACAAAATCTTGGACTAATAATCGACCTCCACAATTCTAAATTAAGCAGTATAGTTTTTGCAAAAAAATACAAATCAGTCAAACCACTGTGTGGCGAGCGATGAAACGTTACGAGGAACTGCACAGCACAGCTGACGGACCGAAATCCGGTCGCCAAAGAATGCAGAGGCTTATGAAGCGATCAAAAGAGTAAGAGAAAAATCCGCCGAAATTCTTGACGTTCAATAGAAAAACTGGTGGCTGAAGAAGACATGTCACCGCAATCAATCAAAATGATTATTCATAAAAACCAGAAGATATCCCTATTTTGCCTTTAAAAAAGCATTTCAATAGTGAAGCTTAAAAGCAGAAAAGATCAATGAGAACTTGAAAATTCATGGAAATTCACTGAAGTGACATGCAGCTGGCTGAGATTGTCTTCAATGATGAGAAATTGTTCACTTTCAAGGAAAAATTTAATCTCAGAAATGATTGGGTGCTTACAAGGAGTTCAAAGAGCATTGAAAAATTTGCGAAAGTCATTGCAAGACTTCAAAGGGCCCAAAAATCATGGCTTGGAGCTCAGCTTCTGAGACTTGGAAAAGCTCTCTCATTTTTGTTCCTGAAGGCGTAAAGAATATCACTCAGAATTGTTCATTGCTAATAATGAATCCGGCGCGTGCTGAAGCCTAACAGCACTTCAAAAGCAGTAACTGGGCCTTCGAACAAACAAAACGGATCTCCTTTTCACACAAGAACATGGACTCAACCTCGGTGCTAATTAACTTGATCTCATTCATTAACAAAGAACAATAGCCGAAATCCTCTCCCAAGCTGAGCCCAATGAACTACTTAATGTGATCCAATCTTGAGAGAATGGCGCGCGCTCCTAAAACCCTCAAAATTCTGACATCTCTGAGGCTTCTTCTTCCTTCCTCAGGATGAAACTGATCACGACGTACTGTGGGTTTCGAGGTCTCGTTTCATGAAGCGCTTACAGGCCGTGGCAAGGCTAGAGGAGGCCTCATAGAATGGAGTACTCCAAATTAAAGAAAAAATTCTTCAGGTAAATGACATTAAGGTTTGTATTATTCTCATTATCCCTGATGTGAAAAGTGAAATTGTCGTGGATACAAAACAAATTCCCCCCTCGGTACACTGTTCAGCTAAGGTAGCTCATTTTTTTCGCACCTCTCATTAAACCACCGTGAGAACATTTCTTATTTCGCATATAACGTATATTTATTACTTTCAAGGAGGAATAAAATCTATGATATGGAAAAGTTTCAGTGCTTTGTTGTTTTCACAGTGAAAAATATAAATTTTCCTGGTTGAAAAACGCACTCGTATGCCCAATCTGTATCATTACTAACGATGAAAATATTCTCACAGTAATAGAAAGTAGATCTCCGGATATTCTGTGTAATTACACTATTGACTACGCTATATAACATAATTTCTTTTTCTGGCAATTAAATATTATTTCCTAATTCTTGATATTGCCAAACAATAGAGTACTTCTGTTATTCGTTTGAAATTTTGCTTTGCATTATACACGTGTTATATTTTCACTGGAATTACGAGTATATTGAAACGATAAACGAAAACTCCATGAACTCATAACGCAAGCAAAGTTATAGAATTAATTTTTATTTTGATATCGTTTAGTTACAAATAAAGGGTAATTTTGGTTCTGACCCATGAAAAGACAGAAGTGAAATTTGGTCGCTCCGGCAACAGCCCGAGCTCAAGCTTTGTCCCATGCTGCCTCACGCTTCTGCCCCTACTTTCCCAGTGAAGTGCTCCCTGAGCTTTGGATTCCGCCGCCCACAGGCCATTCTTCTCACAATGCTCCTTCCGAGGCTGTAAAGTAACCTGACTTTCTAACAGCAGCGGTGGGAGCCGTGGAAACCATTTATCGAGCACATTTTACCCTCGCCCCTCCCACGTCTCGCAAGCTCTCCCAACGTCCCTCCCATAAAAGTTCGAAGCACCGGGTCAAATGTCTAGGACAAATCCCATCCTAATTATCGTAATTCGAGTCTTTAAGCCAGCGCTTAACATCGTTTTAAAGTGACGTCGACTATAATATAATTTAAAGCACCCATATTCTAAGTGTTATTGAACTAGCAATTATTTTACTCTTTGCAACTAATTTTTATGTGGGTGAACTTATGACACGTTCTTTATTTATTTTGCGTATGTTCAGGACAATAACTTATTCACTTAAGCTAAGATGTAAGACAAAAGTTAAGATAATCACTGTCATTTTCCTGTGCCTCATCCTTCTGACATTCTAACACAGTTTAGGTGGTACAGAAAATTTGAAGCGCTAGACAACTACAGTACATGAAGCCCAATTTTATAATCTATGACACATGTACATCAGATATTCGTGAGAAATTGGCTATATAGATCATGAACTCACTCGAAGTGATGACAGGCATGATGGACGCGTCAACAACGCGCAGGCCCTTGATGCCACGGACTCTGAGCAGAAAGTACGGAAAAATTTATTAAATCAAACACTTCAATTGATTGTGATTTGTCAGCAGTTATATCAAAGCTTCCAGCGTTTAAGAGATTTTTCTAAGACTATTAAACATCTTGTTATTGCTGACATGAAGCAGCGATGAGAAATGGCATTTTACAAAATTCTTCGTGCTGGTTTTTATCAAGAAGTAATTGATAAGTTCATATTAATAAATTAAAGCCGCTTTGGATAGCAGAAACACTAAAAATCGTTGAAAAAACTCACTTGAGTCTTGCCGAGACCACTCCGTCTGGGTCAGAGTCGGGAGCCATCTTGCAGGTAGCGGAATGGTGGCAAGCGGTCCCCGTCATGCCCCTGACGTAACACCTCCAGTAGTCGTCAGAGCCATACGGAAGGTGCTTGCATCCCGGCAATGGCTGTCAGTGAAAGTAGTGTATGCTTTTGTGAATCAGCATACGGGAGAATTATTTTTGAAAAAATTGTGTTACGAATGTTTGCTGCCTTAGAATACAGCTGACATGCTAATTTCAAAATAGCTGTTCATTTTTCTCTAGCGTGTCAAGTTTTTTCTATGTCAAGTTTTTGTACCAGAGTTTGTCGGCTGAGTAAGCAAAATGACATTGCTTAGCCGTAGTTGACAAGATTTGTCAGCTGTGTAAGATTTTTCAGCGGAGTAAGTTCGGTGTAAGGAGTGTGCCGTCCGATGCATGAATATTTACTAACATATTTTGGGATCACGGAATCTCTTTTGTACTTCAAATTATTCTTTTATTTACATCCCTCTTCGTTTGTCTCTGATCATGTCTGCTCTCGCCACTTCTAGTTGTAAATGCCCGCCCAGACAATCCTAATTCCTTTTGCTCTATCGGTGGTAGCTCCACAATTCCTGGTCACAAAGCAAACATCAGAGACTTGATGAGCATACATTTTTTGTACATTTTGAGGTAAAAATGAGTTATTAAGGTAAACCTTGGGGCTGTCACAAGTGGGACGAACAGGCAGAATGGCAAGAGTTTACCAATGTGGACCAAACGAACACGTGGTAAGCTGGCATTTGGTACACTCTAGGTTTGGAGAAACCGAGGCGATCAATGTAAAGACTGTTACTTTCGTTTATTTAAAAGTTCAGTGAAAATCTAAAGAAATAAAAGTAGTAAGAAGTATCCTAATCAACCAGCTAGACGGCCAGTGCATCATTAAGCTGAAATCCCAGTGCCAGTTCACAAAAGCTATCGCTTACTTCGTAGATCTTGCTCTGCCTACTGCCAAAGTAGTAATCTTTATTCAGGTAATTATTTCAACCAGAAGTATTCTTTGAAAGAATGACCATGTTCTCGGACAACTAAACAAAACATTCCAAAGAAACAGAGTGCACTCCCTTAGGTATTCATGATATAGTTCAAACGTAAATTTGTATTCTTTCATATTATTGGTATCCTCCCTCTGCAGCATGCGCAATTCTAATCAAATATTTCGATAACACCTAAACTAAAACCAAGTTATTCCATCGCTTATATTTGAAAATATAATAAACTAATTCCTCTTGTCTTCGTCCTATTACACATAATTTTCTTCACAATAACTCGAAATATTTTTAAGAGAAAAAGTTAGCTTTATACAATGAGAAATCAAATACACTGAAGTACTGAAAATTTACCTGTGTATCAAAGTAATTTAGAAAATGATCGTGGCTTTCTGTTCATTGATCGTCTGTTCATTCAAGATTCATTCTTAACGCATACTCGTACAAGACATCTGATTGCTTTAGAATATCCTTCGATTAAGCTGTCAGTTAAACTCAAACCTCACCCATCGGCCTCACGACGGATATTTGCTTAGTCACTATTCCCGCCCTATATGTGGGATGAACACGAATTTGCCTATTTTACACAATGAAAGAACGAGGCTTCCTGCCATTCCCGTTTCACTTTTCTGTAGAGTGCTCTACTGTCGGATATTGAAACAACATTAGAATAGCAAAGAATAGAATGTGGCAACAGGAACGAGCCAGCTGGCTCATTCTTGAGTTTTTACCGAAGTTCCATAACATTTGTCACCAAACACGCACAGGCACCCAAATTGACGGGGAATGGGAAGGCGGGACAAATCAAGACACAGGTAGTATGACTACCATCGTAGCTCTGTGACCACTTTCCCGATCCTATCACTAAGTGGATCGTCATTCAAAGTAATTATATCTTCATTCTGCTGAGCCGATCGTCTATTTCAGACTATAAGAATGCGCTGAACAATCAGATAGACGGTGCTGGAGTTAAAATCCCTGAGTGAGAGTCAAGATTCTAAAAGCTGAACCTGCTGTCTCGATTTGACAATCTAAGGATTCCCGAATTCTAATTATGAAGTAAATACTCAATGTTTGTTTATTATTGGCATGCGATTGCTACATGTATCTCTCACCCTCGAGGAATAGCAACCGAGCAAGATCAGGTCGGGCACAACCGAAGAACAGAACGGTTGTCCAAGGCAGGAGGCCTTGCGGCCTCCACGCCGCCTAAATTGTAGACTTAGTGTCTGATATCTCATCCAAATTGAATCATCATACGTTCAAGCCATTTTTATAATAACTGAAGGAAAATCGGGCTTCTTTCATACCCTGCAGAAGATAGACTCAAAGTCCTGTTATGCCCTTGATGGTGAGATATTAGGATAAATTTTGTTCGATAAGTAATATCCTTCCTGGCTGAACAATGTAACGCACCCTATCCTCAGGTTTAAAGAACCCAAATTTAAACACCAGAAATACAACTAAGGGCCTTGACTCATTGCACCTCTGCAGAGGAGAAACAAGGTTTGTCGAAATATAGCACTCAAATTCAGAGTCGTTGATTTTCAAGCAGAGGCATCAGAATGTTCATTTTAGTATAATAAAGAAGCCCTTTTGCTGCACAAACAGAACGGAATACGATCGACCAAGTCAACTGACGAGCTTGTGGCACCACTACAGCCATCAAAAACGTAATCCAGAGCATAGCCAGAGAATAAAAACGTAAAATAATTAGGAAGCAAAATTCTTGGAAGCAGTAGCACAATGAACGGCACTCGTCTCATCTACACTTCTCCAGTCCACCTATAATTGTACGAACTGTGCACAGCTCGCAAAGGCATTTCTATCTAGATGAGTGATCTTTTCATATTAGTTTAGAAGGAATTCTACAGGAAAATAGGGTTCAAGCAACTCATGTTTCACAGGCTTTGTTTGTTTCTAAATTATTACTTAATAAGTGACAGACTTATCCGCTTATTTGCACTTGCATTCCTGAACAAATTTGTCAGGTTGAGAAGCGAATCTAATTTTCTCTCGATAATTAGAACTCCAGTTTGCCCACTTGTCTCGTGAACCACTCAACAGATAATAATACTCATTTCTAATGAAAATTACTTTCAGTTGATCTCTTACTAATGTTAACATGTTTCATACATTCATTTAATTAAGACGTTAAATAAAATTCCTGCAGCGATTCCACATGCTGTGTACAAGCATAACCAAGCCTCACCTTTTCATAGAATTTGGCTCCAAGATCCACTCGTATTGCAGTGGTGTTACCGACGTCCAAACAATATTTAATACCTGGAAAGGGTACGAATTAGTGTTCGGATATCCGTTACTTTATTTATAAAACATAAAAAATTCGCCAGGCGAGTTTCAAAGTACCTTTAGTGAAGCAAAAACGGGCACGAGCATAACGGGAAGACATAAACATTCCATTTAATTAATAGTGAATGTCCTATTACACCGCTGTTCAAATGCTTACCTTTTACCATGACGTCCACATCATCAGGATGGCTGAGGTAATTCGGATCGACGATAGGAGGATCGAAGGGGCTCCTGGAGCGGAGAGAAAGCGTACCTCGACTTTTGGGTACAGTTGAGTAAACTTCGCACTGGAACCCTGTCCGGCGGAACTGCTCTTTTATGTAGCCGTTGGTAACCTTAAAAACAATTCAAATGATTCTTATAAAAAATCATGAACATTATAAGTACTAGATGATGCGAGCAAATATTTCAGCGATTTGTATTTTTTATGAATTTTCTGCGCTGTTGAGTTGTCAATCAGTTTTGCATCCTATTCAGTCGGATCACGACGCCTGATTGGAGGGCTACCAAATTTATTGTTATCTTAGGGTCTCAAGAAAGATGTGAAGATTTGTATCGCATTCTGATGCATCGTCATTGTCTATTTGGATATACAGGGTGTCCCACAAATTACTGAACCCTCTCAATAGGGGTTTCCTGGGTCACTAATACCACCATGCATAAAAATATCATAAGCATTTAATAGAAAACAGATTTACTGTACACCTCAAAACGCAGCTTACAAAGAACCAACGAGTTTCGTCGTGAATTGTTACACCGAAACGATAAAGTCACAAACTGGTGAAAGAGAGATTCGAAGAAACCTTCTCCCATAGAACGTCCATTCGAAGAGTACCGTTCACGACACAGTACGGAAATTTAATCGACTGGGTACCGTACTTAACTTAAATGAAGGCTATTATGGAAGATTAAAAATCATCAGAAACGAAGGCAACATTGCTGATGTCAGACAAATAATTGAAGACAACCCCAACGTTTCGAGCCGTAGAAATCCTTCAGATTAAACAAATCGACATTTTCACACATTGTCCAAGAGAACCTAGACTTCCATCCATATAAAATTGTCATTCAACAGATCCTTTTAGATGTAGATCTTCCAAGACGTTTGGCAATTATTGTCAATGGTTTTTGAATCGACCAGCGCGATTTCTCAGATGTCGAGTTGTGGGCGGCGAGTCAGGTTTTCATATGAACGGAAAAATAAATAAACAAAGTTGTAAGTATTATTCTCTAGAGAAATTTCATCCTGAAGGTGCTGTTTTTAATGCTCCGTTTAGCTTGAGGAGGTGTCTGTACGGGCTGGTCTGTGTGGCAATGGAACTGTGATCAGACCAATATTCTACGAAAGAAATCTTACTGGTGAATGTTACCTTCAATTGCTTAGAGAAAGAATAATTTCGGAACTCGTGACTAGCTACAGCAATCATTTCAACGAAATTTGGTGAATGCAAGATGGAGCATCTTGTCATCAGAGTATTGTTGTTAAAAATTATTTTACAAACCGTCTTTCCAGAGTGAATCTGTAATGGCAATGGGATTTGAAACAGATTGGTCACCGGACTTGACACCGTGCGACATTTTTTATGGGGCCATGTAAAATCAAACGTTTACACATCCCCACCACAAACTTCAGACGAGTTAAAACACCGTATTACTGCTGAATTTGACGTGCTAAAAAACAATACACGTATGATTAGACGGGTGATGAGGAAGATGAGAAACCAACGCTCAACGAGGATGGCCGGCGAGGCTATGGCACCTTCCGGGGACCTTGCTCGGCGCCTGTCCTTTAGCCGGGCTTGANTAAAATTTTACATTTCTTATAACCCTTAAGCAATTGAGAAATTTCAGCATTAAACTAATAGAAGATCATTGAAATTGGGTAATAAGTTAGCATATTATATAATTTTAGAGAGAAGGTGTGGTTTTATGAGGAACCACCACTTACCCCTTTATTTATATGGAAAAGAACTTAATCTAATCTAGTCTAATCTAACCTAACTTGACCTAACCAAAGATTACTTTGATCAACCTTATTAGATTTTAATTATTACTGTTTGGGAAAACAAAACATACCAAAGTGTTGCAAAAATTTCTGTGTAGGGGGTGCTAGAGTGCAAATTAACCAGTAAGTTAATCAAGGTAAGGTTATGTTATGTTATGTAAGGAAAATTTTTTCAACATATAAACATAAGAGAGCGATCGAGGCAGATAAAACCTGCTACTTTATCATTATTATCTTAAACTATATTTATTCATTCCCGTTTTTTTGGTCATATTCTTAGCAAGCGGGTAGAAATACCCAACAAAAGTAGGATCTAACATTTAAGTGATGGGGATTCTAAAGTAACAATGGCCTAAATATTAATCAGTGTAGTGTCTCATTGATAAATGACTAGGAAATCGTCGCATTATTCACACTCCGGAAAATATAGAACTCAGCAGCTTCTCACTGATACAAACATGGTCCATTAAACTGGAGACACGGNAACAGCTTCTCACTGATACAAACATGGTCCATTAAACTGGAGACATGCGTTTCCCTTCCTACGCAAATGCTACAGTAAAATTATTTCACTGGAATCACACTCACGAATTGACGAAATATAATAAACATTTTCACAACTAAAACTACCTGCAAGTTTTCCGTAGTTGGCGCCGCTGGCTCAAATGGATCACGTGGTGCTCGGAACCAATAACCCCATTCTTCTTCTTCTTCTTCTTCTTCTTCTTCGTTCAGTTTAATGAGGGCTCC